>JBCJKH010044578.1:0-37293 GCA_039877255.1 Loriculus beryllinus
CTCTTCTCTTCTCTTCTCTTCTCTTCTCTTCTCTTCTCTTCTCTTCTCTCTCTTTAGTCATTTTGTATATCCCCACAAGAGAGTCTAATTAATACCTATTATAGCATTGCCTCTGTGAGAAGTCATTTAAATGAGGCTCTCAATCTGCTGTCCAGCTGTTACCAATCCAAGCTGAATTTGAATTGACAGCAGAGCCTGGGAGGAGTAGTGTTATCTCTATCAGTTGCTGATGCATCACTTTAGGAGTGTGTGTGGTAGTACATTGGGTTCTCAAATCTGTATTTAGGATATGACTTCAAAAGGAGGTGAACACCTGGAGCTTCTATTGAGTTGTGTTGAAACTGTAAGTATGCCTCTACACATCAGGCCTGCTGGAATTCTTGAAATGGGATTTCACATGTGTGCTCTGTGGGCCTCTCACATATGCCAACAGGCCTACCACAACCACCTCCTTCCCTCTGCACGATTAAAAATGGGAACTGAGATCCCTCAACAAGAAATTCAGCTTCCCTTTCAGAGGACTAAGGCTTTCATGATGCAATGGTTGCCAATCATAGAGTAGTGTGGGCACCTTCCTTCCTGTCCACACCTCATTAAGACTTCCTGTAATATATTACACTGATTTTTGAGTTTGATTTTTGAGGAAAATCACAGAGGTTTAAGGAGGTCAGGGCTATAAGCCAGCAACTGTGGTGAATTTAACTCTAAACAAGGACAGTGGAAAGGAGGATGTGAGGAAAGCTCTTTGAAGTTTGAAACAAGTTAATGTATTTACAAGGTTGCCTGTATTTTAAACTGTAGGCAGTGGGAGATGGGAATGGAGGAGAGGGAAGGTTAGGAAGCTTGTGAAAGAAGATTTTGTTCTTTCCTAGACTGTGGTATTTTTCAATGGTCAAAATTCAGTTACTACCCATGTGCTAGTGCTTTAAGCGTATAGAATTTATCTTTGTTTCTTGCAGTGATCCGTTTGATAATATTTGTGATCCCTTTCTGTCTACGGTGTACTTCTAGAGCATCACCAATAAGCTTCGTGAATTGCTTAGGAAAACAGTCCTTTAACGTCTTCAAACTATGGGCAGCTTTTAAAGCGGTGGTAGTAGTTGAGTCTTGTTACTCTGCCTGTGATCTAAAGCCTGTTGAAGTGAATGGGAGTCTTTCCACTTATTTCAATAGGCTTTAGATCTGTATTCTTCCCTGTAAGTATAGCTAAGTCTAAAACATTGGATATTTGGAAGAAGAGAGCAACCCAGCATACGATTCCTGGCTCTGGGGTTTCCTTTGTATTGTCCTCAGGTCAAAACTTGTCTTCAAATGTTTTCTCTGCAATGTTTATTCCTACAAAAAGAGATAAAGGTCTTTGTTCCTCTAGAAGTCCCTAGATGACTAGATTGAACAAACAGAGCAGTAATGTTCTCACTGTTTTCCATCACCTACTAAGGTGCAGAACCTTCTCTCTCTCCAGCGTTTCCATTTCCTCTACTTCCTGTCTTTGCAGATTGGGTAACAAATGCTGAATATTTCCTGAAGTTGACTAATGGCAGGACATTGATGTCTGCAGCTGAGCAGTCTGGCTAGTGCTGTGTTGAATTCTTGACTGAAAGGAGGTGCTACATCTGTGTTTATGAAGCCCCTCCTTCAATATGCTTCTGTCTTTTTAATACCATTAAGGTATTATACCAGCCTAGTCTAAGCACCCTGCAGCAAGCATGCTCCAAATGACTTTTAATTTATTGCAGTATCATTATCACCTTAACAAAAAGAAGTTTATCATAGGCCAAATTGAGATACAGGTCTGTGGTTGCACATCCTTTTCACATATTCTGCCGAACAGAAACCATAATGATTGGGAAAATCCATTATTTAATTTAATAGTTGTATTGGGTTTGCATGGCAAGGGTTTTTTGGGGTGGCTGCACGGTTGGTTTCTGCAAGAAGCTGCTAGAAGCTTCCTCAGTGTCCAACAGACCTGCCAGTGGCCAAGATTGAGCCTATCAGTGACAGTGGTAGTGCCTCTGAGATGACATAGATGACAAGGTGAAAAGTTACTGTGAAGGAGCAACTGCAGATGAAGAGAGGAGTGAGAAACAACTCTACAAAGAAGTGAAGGCAGGAAGGTACTCCAGGCACCAGAGCAGAGATTCCCTGCAGCCTGTGGTGCAGCCCATGGTGAGGCAGGCTGTCCCTCTGCAGCCCATGGAGGACCCCACGCTGGAGCAGGGGGACGCCTGTAAGAGGCAGTGATCCTGTGGGAAACATGTGCTGGAGCAGGCTCCTGGCAGGACCTGTGGCCCCATGGAGAGAGGAGCCCATGCTGGAGCAGGTTTGCTGCAGAACTTGTTACTCTATGGTGTGCCCACAGTGAAGAAGTCTGTTCCTAAGGGACTGCACCCCATGGGAGGGACTTAAGCTGGAGCAGTTTGTGGAGCACTATCTCCCATGGTCTGGATCCCCTGCTGGAGCTGGGGAAGAGTGCAAGGAGTCCTCCACCCGAGGAGGAAGGAGTGGCAGAAAACAACACGTAATGGACTGCCCACAACACCCGTTCCCTGTGCTCCCGTGCCAGTAGAGGGGAGGAGGTAGAGAAAACTGGGAGTGAAGTTAAACCCTGGAAGAAGGGAGGGTAGGCGGAGATGTTTTTAAGACTTGGTTTTATTTCACATTATCCCACTCAGATAAATTAAGCTAATTTCCCCAAGCCACGTCTGTTTTGCCCATGACAATAACTGTTGAATGATCTCTCCCTGTCCTAATCTTGATGCATGAGCCTTTTGATATATTTTCTCTTTGCTTGACCAGTTGAGGAGGGGGAATGGTAGAGCAGCTTTAGTGGGCACCTGGCATCCAGCTGAGGTCAATGCACCACAATGGCTTTTAGAATTGAGAGGAAAAGAGGGTAAGATCTTCTACAGGTAGAAATTAGTTTGACTTTGGTTTACACAAAGTTAGGTTATGCACCCGCTTAATTAATAATGTTTAGAATAGGGTTTCTTAGGTCTCTTAGCTAACTTTTATACTGAGAGTGTAACAGCCAGGAGGGAAGGGAATTTAATTAATTTTATTTTATAGCTTAGGCTTTCCCTCTGACATGGCTATCCTATCTCCTCTTGGCTGGGGGATTTCTCCCTCATTATGTCATTAAAATTTCAATTGCTCCATTTCTTATGTGTTGACTGAGATGCATAGATCCATGTTTCTGTATGTATCAAATTATAATGATGTTCTATAACAAAACATACCCCTTGGCCTGATTAGTAATGGTATTGGTGTGAGCAGAGAGAGTCCAGTAGCAGAGAAAATCAAGCATATAGATTATTTCCTTAGCTGACATACAATGGCTGTTGATTCAGTGTGCTGAATTGCTACTATATGTGCTTGCTTTGGAGCTAGAAGCACTTCTTCAAAGCTGGGCAAAGATCAGCAATCAAAACCATGGGTAACAGAAAAATTTAAGTGTCTAAACAAAGAAGGTGGAAAGACGAGATAGAAATGAGTTCTATATTGATATGATGGTTAAGAGGAATAAGGAATCTGACCCATGTGGCAGAAATGCTCATTAATCTTCAGTCTAGAATCAGATTGTTCGTTTGTGTGTGAATCTAATGAATGTGATTTGTACTTAAATATCTTCTGGGAAATATACCTGTGAAAAAAAATCTTAAAACAAGCGGGCTCAACTTTTGGCATACTACAAAAAGCTATTTTTTTAAATACATATGCTTACTTTGACAACATCGGCTTACTCTTGACTTCAATATTAGAATATGATTCTAATAGGATTTTAGTCTCGTTTGGTAAATGAAAGTAGAAGGCCTTTGGGTTTTTACACAAGTAATGAAAAATTAAAGTAGTTGGAACAGAAACCTTATGACCACTGATTTTATTTGCAATAACCAATTTGAATAATATCATTGCTTTTAAATACATTTTTGTATGCTGAATGTTACAAAAAAATGGGCAGTTCAGTAAAAAAACACACACCTCAATCCTTTACTCCATCTCTTCCATTACTGTTATTATTTTTTTCCTTTGCTGTGTTCTGATTTTCCAGTGTAGAGACTTTCAAATGAGAGTTAACAGATGCTATTCCACACAATCAGACCGCTCCTGAGGGGAGCTTGTTCCCACCAGACATTTTACAACATCTGTTTGAAGCTGACTTTGTGCTCCTTCTGTTCCATCTCAAATTGGAAGCCCCAATGAGAAGAGATGAGAAGGTACATGTACCGAGGCAGGGCTTTGATCCGCGATGCCACACACTGACTGACATTTCCACTTACATTGAAACATGCTGCTCTCAGATACATGGTAATAAACAGGACTGTTCAGCTGGCTAACAGAGATGCTGTTGAGACAGCAGGAAAAAAAAAATACCTTTGTTAGCAGAAAGCTCATTTTTTAAAATCTAAACCTCAGAAATACATTACATTGTTTATACCGTCTATTTAATCTTTTATATTTTATTCACCTACGGAATGGAGTTTTATTATTTTATAGATATGCTAGCACACTTCTTATGGATCTTATTGGAGCTCTTAAGCAGAACTTCAGAATTTTTCCTTATACCCAATTTTGTCACTTCAAATTTATGCTGCTATAGTGTGCAAATATATTTATTTCTTCATTACAGCAATACAAACCTTTCTGTTCTTATTGAACTTTGTCATCCCAACAATTGTGAACAATCTGTTCTCGATTAATATCTTTTGCCTTTAAAATTATGCCATTCAGTTCTGTCTCTTTAAAAAAATAGGGAAACAAAGATACGCATTTTTCAGAGGAGGGAGGATATTGCAAAATTGTTTTTACAGTTATTCAGTCTATCTAAAAATACAATAGTGCACAAACAAAGAAATTCTTTCATTTCAGTGACAATACCAACAGATCTGAAGTTAACTGACAACTTTATCTTCTAATACTGATGGACAAAGTCCTCTAGAGCACTCTTTTTTTTTTTAATGTGTGATGTTTTGAATGCTGATCTGGGAGAATAAAGGTATTTATGAAGCATTTAAATAACTTTGATAAGTTGAAACTTATTTTCCGCTTTTGAAAACCATATGTTTTGTTATTTTAACCTACAAGCTTAATGGCTTAGGAAAATGGTGAAAAACTTCGATTATTCTGGGCATTTTAAATAAAGGTGCTGAAGGTACATAAAAGCTCATATACCTTGAAGATCAATAGGAATTTTATCTAAAATCCTCTCTGCCGAGTGATCATGTTATCCCTCTTCTTTTATGTCTTCTCAAGGATTCATAAGCTGTTGAATCTCTAGATAGGAATTTAGGAATACATTGGGTCATCATTCAAAGTAGTAGAATCATAAACCGGTTAGGGCTGGACCAAGTAGTGTTGACCAAGTAATAATTTTGCTAAGATTTCACTGCTTCTTCATGAGATTCTCTATTATCAATACTAAGAATATGTCTCCCGTTCAGATTTGCCTTGTAATGCTTGAGATAAGATAGTCACACAGCAGAGCAAGGAAACAGGGTGGAGGGAGAGCAAGATTGTTGTTTTGTCAAAGTCCAGGAACAAGCTTCTGAGAGACACAACTAAAGGTCATAACTACCTCTAGTATCTTTTTAAAATGCTTCAGTAAGGAAATCACCAAAGATTTTTCCTTCCTTGCTGAATGTGAAATAGTTCCCTGGCATATAATTAAGGGGTGTCAGTAAACAGAAAGAAAATATTCATGTACTACTATGGTCTATCATAGTCCTTTTTCTTTTCTAAGATCTGCCATCTACCTGACTTACTATCTATTTCATTGTGGTTTATTAGTGGCTGCTGAAAACAGGGCTTAGTCAATGAAATAGCAACCCTTTCATGCCCATAAGAGTCACAAGACATTTAGGCTCAGTATCTGAACTGCTTCTAGTTGAAACGTTGCTTTTAACTTGTCTCACAATAGGTTAGAACACATCCTCAAGCCTTCCCAGTTGTTTATGTACTGTATCACATGCATGACATAACAGTGGTTGGCTGGGTATCTACTTGAAGGTCATCACTCAGTCTCACTGGCATGGACCCCAAGGGTCACAGGAAACCCAGTGAAGGCTCTTACTTTGTTCTGCAAACTAAATAGATTATCACAGTAGTATCTCACAAGATCAGCAGTGCCAAATAGGTAAGCTAGGCAGGGGAGGTTGCTCCCAGATGTGAGAAGCTGGTACAAGAGTTTCTTAATATTTTAGGCTATTTACATTTGCTTTTAATCTCTTGAAAAAGAGTCTGAAGTTGGATTTTGTAAAGCACTAAGCACCTTAGAAGTAAGTATCTGACAGGAGGAGGCCTGATTGAATTTCCCTATCTTCTTCCAGATCTTTTGTGAACTACTGTATTATGGCAGAGAGAAAGCGTGGTATTATCTTCTTGAGATTCAGCCTCTAAATACACAGCTCTTTCCTTTCATAGATGGTTGAATCCAAGTAAGATTGGAGGTTTAGACAGTCTGGTCACATCACTTCAGATTCATAGTGGTAGGTCTAGCGTCAGTGACATGGATGAATGACTTCAATAAAGAAATGCAGTGGAAAAGCATCTTCCACAAACCTATTTGTACCATATGCTATGCCCCAAAATGCTTTTTTAGTAGAACCCCCAACCTTGGGGCCTTCTGTTTGTTATTAGTAACATTTGCTTTCAGTTCTCCACCATTTTTTGCATGGGGTGTGTGTGGGGGAACAAGGAATATCTGAAAACAATAACTCTTGTTCATTGACATAAACCGGCTGTCAGTTCCTTGTGGGACCCGAGCTGATAAAAAACAGGGAAAAACTATTTTATTTGCAATGTAAGGAATTTTAGCCTGTGGAGATTTTTAGTTCAACAGCAGTAAAGGTAGGGACAGCAACCAGTGAGGCCGTTAAAGGTTGCATTCTCTCCCGCCCTCCCTTTTTCTCAGTCCCTTGAGTCATAATTAAAACTCCAGAAAGTGAGAAACTGTTACTAATGCTAACACACGGTTTGGCACAACAGAATCATGCATTTACTGGCTTGTGTTTTTTATTTAATTTCATTTTTTATAGGTCAAGCTGAAATTTTACTTTACTATTTGGTGTTCTGAGGGCTTTTTCTAAATCTGAAACTTAATTTGATTTGAGAGTTTCACAGGTATAACGACTATGGAAACAAACACCTTGTTCAGAAGCCTGACAATAGTTATCTCCTAATGGAACAATTAGCCGCTTTAGTCAGATGTGACTTTAGTGCTCTGAAGTTGAAAATGCTGGAGATGGTCTCTTGTTCTTCGTACTGCTTAAGGATTTCTCCCAAGAGATTAGCTAGACATAGAAGTGACCTAATTACCCTTCATATCTTTTTGAGAGCTGTCCAGATTTGAAAGGATGGTTACTTAATATATCGTTATTATTATCCATCTTTTCCAGGATGAAAACACTACACAGAGTTACTTAGAAGACCCCTGCTCAGACAGGATTTAGTAAATTTGGTGCGTAAAGTCTGAGAGGAGTTTAGGATTTTGCATTACTGTTTTCAGCCATTTCCTTAGTGCTTAGGAATGTCTTGTGATTCATTTGTAAGAAAGACTTTCTATTAACACAGGACTCCTTTGAGTACCTGTTGAAGAAGTTTATTTACAAGTCTTTATATCCAGTCATGTCTTAAGTTAACTACTTATAGGTCTTAGAAAGCCATTCCTCAGCAAAAGGTGATTCTAAGACAAACTGAGGTGGAAGGATGTTGCTCAGTCCTGAGACTCCAGTGTATGAGCTTATACTTCCCGTGTACAAATACCAGCAATTTAAATTGGTCAGTGAGATCCTTGGAAAATCTCTCAGTGAGGAGAAAGAATTGTTGGCACCTGTTGGATTGCCATTGCCGTTTCTTAAAATACAGAGCCCTTTTAAGGTCATCCGTTAAGCTACTGACCACCTCTGACCTTGCAGCCTGGTGTGATTTCAGCTCAAGGTAATATGAACTGGTAGGTTAAAAAAACAGTCTCCCTCCTGCTGTAGAAACATTTCAGTGCTTAATAGACATTTGTGTTGTCTTCCTCCCCCTCACCCCCTTGTGTTGTCTATGGGGTAATTGCATTTTGGTCTCAGACAGCCTGGAAAGCCTTTGACTTCAGTTCACCTGAGTGCATATTTTACAGAGTGGATCTCAATTTTTAAATCACAGAATTTAGATAAGCCTCCAATGGCTTACTGCAAGGTAAGGGTTTTCTTGGACTTACAAGAACACCCTGTTCCTATGCAAGAACCCTGATGTGTAGATGAAAAATGAACAGTATCTTTTGAAATGCAGCTACCACCTTTGGACAGCACTACTTCAGCTACCATTCTCACAGTATTTCTTGATGCTGCTGTCTCTCCAGTACACCAGAAATGTGAATTGTGGAGAAAGCTTGCCTTATTTTCATTCAAAGGGCTATGTCTTCTCCATATGCTGCAAGTAACCAAAGACTATTAGATCAAGCTGCTTACAGAGAGCACAAAATTGTGAAATCAAAGAGTACTTCCTTTCTAGTTGTCTAGATAACATACCAAAGTGTATCTGTTGCCATATTTAATAAGGTAGAACTGAAATTTTGCATTCAATTATAAGATAAAAGCCTAAATATAAGTGCTTTTTATTAGTTTAGCTACTAAGATTGGAGAAGAGAATAGAATTACTTTCGAAATTTACCTGTGCTATTGCTTCTGGAAGTACTATTTTCTCATGCTCATTTTCTACAAATAGCCATTCACCCATTTTTAATAAGGGTGAAATTCAGACCAGGATACCAACTTCCAGATGCATTTTTGCTATCCTAGGGAATGTTTATTTTCATTTTGAAACAAAGTGAACTTTATTATCACGGAATATTTTAAATTCAAACAAAAAATCTCAAATGGTGTATTGACACAGTGGGCTTGTTTCTAAAATCTCAGAACAAGCCAAATAAGTATCCATACTGAGTAAACAGATTATTTACTTTTGAAGTATTTTCAGCTTCTGGTATTGCTGCCAGTTTGATCTCTGGCTTCTTGATTATTGATTCCTGAGGGTAGGGTCAGAGGGCCAGATGTTCTCTCTCTCGCTTGATGTCAGAAGTTGGGAATACTTCTTTCATGTCTTCATGGTTTGTGACCTATAGACACCAGCATAGTATAAGTAATAATAAACACACCAGTGTGCACCTGATGGAACTCCTCTGAAGCCAATGGGGTTATGTTAGTATAAGGTAAAAGTTAGGCTGTTTACTTAGAAGCATCCTACATTTCTATATATCTTTAAAAACTATTAACCATTTCTACCTGGTGTAGTATTCACAGCTATGGTTCTATGGTGCAGTTGCATGGGCATTTTCTGATGGTTTTCATCTTTGTCAAAATGTATTTAAATATTTAAATATATGCCATCGTGGAGGATGTTAGTGCTTCCTTAATATTACTGAGCTCCTTCTTACTCTGTAATGCAGCAGCAGTATACATGGCAGTCTCTACTGCCATTTACAGTAGTACATCCCAAGCTCCCAGGACTGTTCATCTACATGCCATGACAGGAGATGGTGCTTGGATTGACATCCCAACACCTTTCTTGCTCATACAGCAAAGCTCCAGCATTGCCAGCTGACACTTTCTTTTCACAGTGGAATTTAGTAGTTATAACTCTGTTTGCACGTCTCAGCTTCTATTTTTAAGCACTGCTAATCCTTAGCTAAGGACCAGCCTCCATCTGGCCTTACAAGCGTGCATGGTGGTGAAGGAGGCATAAGGAGCCTTTCCAGACCTTGTGCAGTCCTCCAGGGAGCCAGGCACAATTGCTACCTTGAAAGTGGGGACAGGCAAGATGCTCTTGCTTCATTTCCTTCTTGAACGCGGAGAGGAAGCAGGTGGAGGAGCTGTGCCCCACAGTGTCCCATGTGCGCCATGGGGGAAGAGCATTCGAAGGATTCTCCTCAAGTGGCAATGTGAATCTAGCACTCTTGTACCTAGAGCGTTGTCTGAATCATGCAGCTGGACTTTGATGTGGTTGGCTCCTTTTTGTTTGAAACTATGAAGTCCCTCGCTTTGTGTGCTTTCCCTCAGGTTAACAGTTGTCAGTTCAGTCAAGAAAATTAGGCTACAGTCTGTGCAGATCTAGTCTTGCATTTGTTGCATGTTTCCCTAAACAACAGGAAGAGATAATAAGCGTGGAAGTCATGGACAAGCTGAGTAAGGAAACAGTCCTTCTCCATGTCAGAGGGATATTGTTTCTGCTGGAAAACTTCTTTGGGAAGGTGTTAGGGCACTTAGACAAAACCATTTGCCTGAAAGGACCCTTCTCTTGTTTTTCTTTTGTGTGGTTTTGCAATCCATCTCCTCTACTAGTTCAATGGGGACATGGAAGGAGACTTTTCTGCCATAGACTCCTTTGGCTGCCCAGCTGCTGTTGCATCCAAATAGACCGTGGAGACTGGAGGACTGGTTTTATAGTCTTTTGAAATAGCTGTTTGGTTGAAGCAAGACAGGATCAAGCCTGCTCTCTTGTTGCTCCTGGGAACGATGAAGACCCTACAAAGAATTATGTTTTCCAGAGAAAAGAGAGTTAGTATGTGCTATCACTTCCTGGTGAAGGCTGTTGTTTGTTAAATGACTAGCAGAAATTTGACTGCTAAAGCTTGTAGAGGACATGGCTTCAGTGTACTTTTACAGCCAAGGTAAATGAGAATGGTATGGTCTTTTGGAGTTTTTACTTGCTTTCCGTTTATTGTCCATCCTTTAGTCAGGTGTTGTAATCTGTCTCCTGTTATGTATTAAGTAGTCCATTAGGTCCAGAGCAGTGTCATTGTAGCAGGACAAGACCTTTGGCTAATAGCAGTTGGAGAAAGGATGGCGGTTTGGAGGACAGACATAAAGAAATCTAATCACTAGTGATATCAAAGGATGTCAGCCAAGCTGGTCTTGTAGGAGGTATAGTGGCTATAAGACATTACCATTACTGTGCTGAAGAGGCTCAGACAGCTGCCATGCCTCTACATTTAAAAGCTTCTATCCATTAACATTAACCTTTTGTGCCAAAGTAAAACTACACACTCAAATAACTTTTTCTTTCAAGTTAGGATTTGCAATTAAATGGTTTTTCATTGATATTCATCTGTATATGTTAGGGCCCACTTTTCATCTTGTGCCTGGATACCCGATGTCCTTAAAAGCCACCTAGGGAAGTCTACCACAATGAAAACACATCTACCATGCATTACATGTAAAGCCTAAAAAAAGAGGGGTAATATGGCCTGTGCAAGTTAAATTAGTTTATTTTCCAATAAATATCTTTCCACATATGCCAAGCAAATATCTCAAGATACTTCCATTTTCCCATTACTGATTTGCACTGTTTACTTAGTGAAATGGTAAAGACTGTGGTCCTTGTGCACTTGTACTGATGTTATTTTGCTTTATTCACTAACTTCAGTTGCTATATTTCCTTGAGCAATGTTAAGCTTATATGTCCAACTGTCCAATTGGACCTGAATGAAACATGCTTATTAGTATCTGCATCAAATCACATTCAGTGGTGAATAGCACACGCACTGTTCTGAAAACACCAAGTATTGAAACTATTTTATTTTTAACAATAGAAATGAGAAAAAGAAATAAATGTCACTCTGTGTATGAAGAAGCTATTAACAGTTTTTTGTCTTTTTATTATTTTACTTTATTATTGGAGAAACAAAATATACAAATCATTTTATTTTGCATGAAATTATACGGGCAGTAAAAGTTTGTGAACAAAGAAACATATTTTGCACTAATTCTACAGCACTTCTATTTCATTTTATGATTTTTTTTTTATTTCACTTCTGAGAGTACTTCTACTGAATGTAGGGAGCAGTAGGAAACCCACCCACTGGCTAATTTAACCTGTAAAAATTGTCTTTCTGCTCGTGAAAAAACAAAAGCAGCCTGCTGCCTATTTTATATATCTAATTTCTATTTCCAAGTTTATTCATTCATATCCTTTGGAACTTTGATTTTTTTTAATGGTTTTCTTTTTCTCCATTTATTTTGTAATGTATTTCTACTACTACTCTAAACTAAGAAAAAAAAAAAAAGAAAAATGATTTATGTGCTTAGAAAATCAAACAGCTTTCCAGAAAAGATGAGCTATACCTGCAGATGTGTGAGATCTGTAAGAAAGAAGTAAGGAAAAATGTCATCTTTTTTTACTGGTGAAATGAAATAAAACCAGACTAAGGGTGGGATGCTATAAACCAAAGCTTCTTAAAAAGAAGGCATGAAACCTTTTAACCATATTTTTGCACGGTTGGTCTTGATGTTTATATAGTGAGCCTTTATTGACATGCCTGCTTATCTAGGTAAGACATCTTTATATGGCTTAATTGCCTTTTTACCAGTTTTCTTTTAAACTCCCACGTGACATTATTTTGATCTTCTGTTATAATCCTGTTTGATGCTTATCTGAAAGCATTTCTTTTTCTCATTTAGAAAACTGATTGGAAGGTGACTGCAAACTTTTATTTTACTTCACAACAATTTTACCTAAATGTTCAGGTTACTTCTTCAAAGCAGAGTTTCTCTGTAGCTGTTTTCTTCATTCAGTCACTGTGGATTATGCTGCAGATAATCGCAGCTATGCAGTCACAGAGTGAAGGAATATTTTATTCAAATACAGAAGAGAATAAGGATTTGAGTCAGCGTTTAGTTTATATCTTTACACATCCCTTTTCTATTACTGTGCTCTAATCCATGAATACAATTAATTTAATTTATCATAAGGGAAAAAAATACTTTCTTCTTCTCCTTCTCTTACAGACACATTCATTTAAAAGGCTTTGAGCCATCATGTCCCTTCACATTATTTATGGCCTGAAGAAAACATTCTTATTTAGAAAGTTACGTGACTTAGAGAGCAAATGCTGCTCAGTATCCAAAAAAATAAGCTGTGGAGACAAAAACGTTTTTATTTAACAAAGAACATATTTGACAGGTTTTGGTGGTTTGTTTTTTTTTTTGTTTTTTTTTTTTGTTTTTTTTATTAAATTCCTGAAAAATTTTTGTTGTTGGATTGAGTTGAAATCAAAAAAGTTTGTGACTGTATGCAAAGGAAATGAATGTGAAAATGCGTAAGTAGTTTACATATGAAGTTACTTCAACCCTGCCTACTGGGGTCCATCTGCACTTGCATTAAAATAGGGAGTTAGGAAGCCTGTATGTGTTAGTGCATGTGCAACAGGTGGAGGTTTGATCCACTGAATTACATATGTGATATTACTACAAGGTGGGCTCTTCACTGAACTCCTTTGTCTGTCAAAGATGGATGTTAGGTTGAATTATATCTGTCTACTCTATCTGACGTGCAGAACTTATTTTTCTGGTAGGCCAGTCAGCATCAACAATTTAAAATCTGGGATTAAGGGTAATATTATATGTAATTTATCTACAGGATTCTGTGAAGAAAGAAAGTTATCTGAACTGGTACTTAACACTGAGAATAACGTGCTAATCATTAGTCTGATGAAAAATGCTGGTGGAAGAGCATAATTGCCACTGTAAGCGGTGTGAACTTCAAATGCAGTCTTGCAGAGCCCTGCCAAAAAGCTCCCAATGCCAGTAGAAGGGTTTGACCTGTAGTCAGTTGACAGTCAGCCAGTTTTGACTCAGAAGGTAGAGTGCTACTGACTGAATTGTTAACACTGAGCAGTTCCATTTTCCTAGGAGGCCACTGAGCCAAAAATGTGATCTTGCATAGCAGTGCAGGATCTAACGAAATATGATGAAATCATAATGTCATATGCTGTGATTTCCTTGAGTCTGTTAGAACATAGTTGGCCATCAGATCTGGGCTAATAAACTGGACTTTCTAGGCTATGAATTATGATGACTGCAAGACTTACTTTTCCACTATTTGCAGCTGTTGTCCAGCTAGGACTGTTATCTGTGGGCTGGGAACACCCATTCTGTGGTTCATGCTACTTTCAACAGGCTGGCTGAGCTCTTGTCATCTCTGCCGGCTATGCCACATGGAGGTCAAGGAAGTAGTTCGTACTAACCTGTTTACTGTCATGACTCTGTTGCTTACAGAGCTTGACCTACATAGCATCAAAACGACTCGGCATCCTTTGTGAGTTACAGTCAGTGCAGTAGAGACTTGGTCCAAGACTATGGTGAGAACTACTTGGATCAATCCCAATTCCAAAGGAGTCCAAGTTTGGCATCAGTGTAGCTTTCTACCTTGAAATTGTTGCTTCTAAAACCAAGTTATTTGTCATGTCTAAGCTATTTCTTTACTGTAATTTTATGACATGCCTTTTCAGCTATCAGTGCACGGGGATCATGTTTGTGTTTTGTGTACTGACATATATTCAGTATCTCTTTCTTTATAAGGATTCCCCATCATTGCATTGCAACATGTTTGGCAGCTTAGGCTTTTTTCCATATCCTGCAGGATAAATGCCTAGTATAAATGATCAGTGAATACTGATCTTCAAATACAGCCTGCCAGATTAATACGTAAACGATCTAAAATAGAGCCTCATTTCATACCTCCTACTATTTCACCCTTAGCATCCTAAAGTCTAGTTCAGACTGTGCATCTGTCTCAGGTTATAGTGATGGCGGGATAGTTCATTGTCATTTGAGGCTCTGATTTTTTGCTTGAATAATTCATCTTGCAAAATTCTAGCTGGTTGGTCTCTTGTGTAATATAGTGGAACCAATCAGCCATTTTAAACTGGCTGGTTGGATATATGATGGCATAGTTGTTAGTGCAGTCACACACACATTCACAGAAATACTCTGGGAGACGTTTTTCTTGCTTTATTATGTTTGTAAATCTTTTTCTTTCTTTTTTTTTTTTTTTTCTGCACACATTGAATGATGATTGAGCAAAATGTTCAACTCCTAGTTATTATATATTATATGTTTATATTAATCATTATATATTATTATACTTTTGGGGCTGTTTATCGGGCAGGTATATTCCCCTGGCTTATGACCCTCTCATGCTTATAAATAAGTTACTCTGAACATATCACCTTTTTAATGAATAGGAAAAAATAACGTGTGGACAAGACCGTGTCATGTGCAGCTTGAGCACTACCAGTAGTTACTGCTAGTGAAATAATACAATGTGATGCCAGTCAGCTTGCCACCACCTTTGTAGGCAGTGGTTCAACCGCATGCTTCCCTATACTGAGATACATTATCTGCTGTACTGGACTCCAAAAGTAAGCCCAATTTCAGAGGCTGCATCAGAACATTTTGCAGCCATGGATAACAGTGGCTGCCAATTTCTGTACAGAATGCTTCTGGAAATACTTCTCAAATGTGCCCCCTTGTCATGCCAGGTCCTGCTCGCTTTTTGTTCTGCACCTAGTGCATGTGCCTGCATGTGTATCTTTTAATGTATCTTTTCTTTTTTACCCACTCCATATTTTCTTTATAAAGATCATTCAGATCTCACAGCTGTGCTGGAGGGCTCTGGCATGCACCAAAAAGAGCACGTCTGCACTGATTCACACAGAAATGTAGAAGACGGTATCAGATAGACAGCTAGATGAGGTCTAGCCCACTGGCCCACAGGCAGCTCATAGTGCTCCCAGGAGGACGTAGGCTGGGTTTCTCAGGCTCCAAGCTGATTAAAACGAGAGGTAATGTTAAGGCCATATTAAGTCTCTATTCCAGGGTTTGGGGAAGAAATTGACAGCTGTCTTGCAACTGGAGGTAAAAGGGACGCAGATAGCAGCCGCAAGTATGGGAAAATCAACTTTAGAGAGTGATAGTTCAGAAGAAATTAAATTCTAGTATGCCTGTGTTTTTCTTCAGGGTTAGCAAATTTAAAGAATTTTAAGTATAAATAATAGTAATGTAATGAACACCATGAGTGCATAGTGTTGTAGAAAACGCATGATATAGACAGCCCCTCTCCTAAAGGCCCTGTAATATAAGCAGTGTCTGACAAACAGGACTCACTGGGAATAATTAGAATGCCTTCTTAAAGTGTGCTGGTGTTTATGTTCTCTATAGCTGTGATTAGAATTGTCATGGGAGATCTTTTTGGAAAAACAAACAAACAAACAAACCAGAATCTGTGTGGTTTGTCCTTGGGCATCATGCAAAAGTATTGATGCTTTCTGAGGAATATGGGTAAAAGGAGGTAACATGTTAGGGAATGGAAAGCAGCTACTGGTTTGGGGAACTACAGAGATGCTTATAGAGAAAGTATGTTTGGGTATCATTGCTGTTGGTGTATCATAAAACTAGAGATAACTGTCACTGTAGAAATACAGGCATGTCTTTACAATAAAATCTAGATCTCATTCATCTCTTAAGTTTGCAAAATTTATATTTGAGACTTATTGAGGTTTTGTGGCCTTAAAACATACATATCGCAGAAAAATCTGAAAATTTACTGAGTATGACAGGGTTTTGGTTGTGGTTTTTTGTTTGGTTTTTTTTTTTTTTTTTTTTAAATATTGCATTTCTTCCCTACAGCTCTTCTGTTAAAATGTCATTGTTACATTGCAAAGTGCCTGGTAGCAGTTACTAAAGCTCTGGGCAGAATTCTAAAGCAGGTACTGAGGCCTGTTGAAAATGCATGAATGAGATTTTATGCTCAGTTTAGCTCATGTTACGTCCTGTAAGGTGAGAAACTTTTTGAGAATTTGTAATGCTGAATCTGAGGAATGTATGAAGTTCAGAGGGCTTTCAGAAAGGATTTTGATTCTGTAACGCCTAGGATGTGAAGCTACCAAATACTGCTTGTTAGACTTTGCAATTATGTACTTTACAAAAGTCTCATCAGTGACTTTAGTCAATAGGACTTACACAGAAAGTTAAGCATCTCTGAACTTGATCCCTTGTTTTGTTTTGGTTTTTTGTCTCTTAAAAATTCGGTACCTAACTTACTTTCTTATGTTGGACCATATGATACAGCCTCTCCCAAAGGTACAATAAATTAACTGTAGTGATACACTTGCTCACTATTTTGAAAGTATTCTTTCCTGTTTTGCCAATGTCCTTTATGTTTTCTGCTCTGAAGGCTGTTTTAAAAGGCAAATTCAAGATCGTGTGACTTCTGTGAGTTAAGGGTGGGCTGAAGTCACTTGGGCTGTAGTCCTGGGCTTAACTCATCACCCATGTAGCCCAGGTTTAACTTAAGCAATGCATTGCATAGCATAGCATATTATGTCTTTAATCATCTTACCTGGTCCTTTAGCTAACTACATAATGGAAAAGAGGAGGAATATTGACTGCTACCTCTTTTCACTACCCTCTTGCTTATTGGCTACTTATTCTTTATAAAATGAAGTGCCTTGAGCTGCTGAAAATGAGCACAACAGCTTCAATGTCTTTTGTAGCAAGCAGATCAGAGTAGCTGCTCTGTCAGGTTATGGGAACTTAGAAAGGTTCATAAGAAGCTTCTTTCTCCATTCTATAGTTCACTAAAATCATAGTGAACTCTAAAATTATTCCACCAGTAATTAAGCAAGCTTCATGTCAACTCTTTTAAAAATAAATATATTTAAAAAAAATCCATAATCAAACCTTTGGCTCTAAAGACGAGCTGCTAGTGCAATGAATTCTTGATACTTAAAAGAAAAAGAAAACTATTTTGGCTGATTTAAATTCAAATATCTACTGTACTTTCTATGCACTTCTGTTACCTACTTCAGGTTCCAAAACACTTTTCAAACTGCAGTTGAGCTTTGCATGTTTAATTTAAGATCCTTTTGACATTGAAATATGAGCAATTTGACGCTGCAAACCCTGTAATAGGATCACTATTAGCATCACTAATGCTCCAAAGTTGCATACATGACAGGTAATAGCGTCCTCAAGTATTAACTGTAAGAAATTTTTGGAGAACTTTCCAGACAGTGTTGTTTCCTAAGCTGAACCTGAGCTGTGTTATCAACCAGGCTGTCTCAGCAGAGTGGTGTTTCCCCTATATTCTAAGAGAAAAATCACTTTTCTTAGGAATAAAATAAAGCAAAAAATTTCAGTGAGGAGTATCTGACTTCTTATTCAACACCCAGCAGTACTGCAGTGTAAGTTTTCTGCTGGGCTGGGGAAGTAAATCAGAGCATTCTTGTGGAAAGCAAACTTTTTATGTGAAAATGAGAAATTACAGAAGTTCAAGATTTTTCAAGGTCCCTTTCTAGTCCTAAATTTAACAAGATATTTTTAACCATCCCTTACCCATACTGTTATTAATGTCGGTGTGCGTTCTTTAGACATCATATAGACTCCATGGTATCTTGTGGTGGACAGTGTGGACAAAACACTTTTTTTTTAGCTTAATATCTTTCCTGATACTATGCTCTGAAAGCATAACAAATGTTTTTGCCTAGTCTATGCATGTATGAGGCTGATTGATGGGGCTGAGACTTCTCCCAGAAGCAGATGTGAGGAATGGGAAACACTGCTGATGAGAACTGCTGCCTGCAGGGATGGGATGTCCATATTCTGGGGATAAAGGAGTGGCTAAGCTTCTCCCTTAAAATGGAAAATATACCCTAAAGTGATTTTTACAAGCTGTCATCCTGAAAGGAGTCATGCCTCATTTAGGAAATAGATCTTTAAAAGCAAGGATTGTGGGGGAAAGCACACACCTTGGACTTTACAGAGTATTAAAGAGGCTGAAAGAGAGCTAAGAAACTGAATGTTGCTTTGAAGAGCTTGGGAGATTCTGTCTTCCATGGAACTTTTCTGGAGGCTGAAATAAATCTTGCTCCTATAAAAATGTGTTGCTACAAATGTGGTGTTAAAAATCTTTGAGCATAAGGAAGACCTTTCTCTTTTCCAAATTGCACATTGACATGGCCTATGTTTGGGAGAAAATAATTGCAGTCACGTCATGTTCTGGGTGTAACTTCACTGCAGAGTGCAATGGGAAAGGGTGGTACTCATTTCTTGAAAACCCAGTAAGTACAAGGTTTTAAAATAATAATAAAGCAAAAAATATAGTTGTAACTAAAACATCGTATATTGAAGTGTGCAAGTGTAGTCGTTGATTTGTCAGTACATGGTTGGTCTTGTACATCTGTGTTAGCCATTTCATACCAATGCAAGCAATTTAGGCATGCTGTCCTATTCACTTTTGCAGAAGGAGCAGGCAGTGGTGTTGCCACACGTGGACTCCACCATTGCCTGCACAAGTGACTGTCCACAGAACCACCAGGAAAATGCATACTTACCTGACTGCTTTGGTGTCTTTGAAAATATATTTGACTTCCTACAAGGCAGTTCCCAAGTGCATGTTCTGGCATTCTTTCTGCTTATTTTGAGGACTTTTTCCTACACCACAAGAAGGGTAAAGCTATTCTACAAGATAAATTGCATGCATGTTGAGATGGAGGAAATTAGTTCAAGAGCTCATAAACAACTGAGTATTACTGAAGCAAGTTCGAGTTGTTTTAAAAAAGCAAAAGAATTTACCTTGCACCTTTCTATTTATTTTGTTTGTATTAATAACCAATTAATTGATTTATATTTCTGATCACGTTTTATGCTCAATGGACTCTATTTTTCTCCCCAGCGTGTCAGCACAGGTCATATTTTTCTGTTGTCATTTTTGAGTTGCTACCCATTTTAGGGTATGAGCTTCCTTACAAAGCATATTGTAAGATAAGCCATTTGTATTAAAACCAAAGCAAGAATTCCACATGCCTATACATGCATATAAAATACACCGAAAAAAGTAAAGTTATGAACAAATGATAGCTGCCCCTAAAACAACAGGCAAGCCAGCCAGCTGTGAAGGAAACTAACATGATGTACTAAAGCAGAAACACAATATAATGGGGAAATGCGGTTCTTTGTTCAGATCCGTTTCCTATTAACACTTATAATGTAATGCTTGTGCATGCCATCCCCTGAGGACCACTTGGTCAGCCTTAAATGAATAACAGTGAAATATGTAAAAACTGCTAGATGCATAAAACTTCTGTACACCCTTAGTCTGTTGTGTGTATGAGTTCCTTTTAAAGGAAATCTGAGCTATTTATTGCATGGAAGTTTGAGTTAAAATGCTGTTATGTTGCCAGGGGCCAACCACTAACAGTGATTTTAAAGGGTGAGAGCAGAGTGAGATTAGAGCAATTTGAGCACGATACTTAAGGCCTCTCTAGCTATTAGTGAGGGAGAAAACTTTTTAGCATCAAAGGAGGGGAAATGGACTTTGCAATGCCACTTGGCTGGGCTGATAGCAGTGAGAGAGGCTTCTGTGAGGGTCTTCAAATTCAATGCCCTATTGCAGTCATCTGTTTCTTTGCTCTGTAGGGTACTGAAGCAGATGCTAGTCAGGTGTATGATGGAGGTTCACGGAGGAGGTGGCTGTGAAGTATTCTTTCCTGCTGATTTGAAGCTGAGGTGGAAGATTTAAAATAACAGTCCATATGTCAGATCTTGTAGGCTTTGCCTGATTTTCAGATAGTTTTTGAAGCCAGAGGAGTAAACATTTCTCATTTACAAAAATGTGTTCGATTGAGGGAGTGTCGGAATGCACACAAAGAGAAGATAATGTGGATAAATGTAGAAAGCTGTTTTATTGACTACTTCAGTTGCAGAATTTTGCCTGGTATAAAGAGATCATCATTTCAGATATTCAAGCATCTAGCATATGTTAGAAAATTAACACTGTATACTGCAAAATAATTCTGAAAGAAGATGAAAGTAGCAACCTAAACCGTCATTGATAGCAGTCACAGAAGCTTGCATTTGTATTTTGGAAAAGTAACTGAGTTTTTTAACTGATACATGTGTGGCTGCAAGGAGAGAATGTTCCTGTGGATATGGACTATCTCCTAAGCCTGTTTGGTGTTTTTAGAACTGTCCTGGTCAGGTATTCATCAGTGCCGCTTGATCCAGAGCTGTGGTCTTCCCTGAAGGGCTCTCTGATTAGCACAAGAAGATATAATACCTGTGGTCTTGATGTGAACTTTTATTAAAAGGAGTGGATTTTTCTATGTTGGACAGCTGTATGGTTTATGTTTGCTGGCCTTCCTCCTAGGGAAAAAAGAATAATATATTGTAATAATTAAATCTTATTTTGCTCTTCAGTCCTATCCAAACAAGGAAAGGAGATGGGAGAGGAAGCTAGATATTAAAAACAAAACAGCAAACCCTTTTATGTGTAACAAAATTGGGATGTCAGGGCTTATAAGGGCAAAAGAAGTGCATTCTGTGTCTTAGCTTGTTAACTACCTTATTGATATTCCTCCCAAAAGCACAGCTTCAATACGGCTGTAATTAAGCAGAACTACTCCCCTAAAACTCTCTTACCACAAGACATTGGCCCAGTGTTTCCCTGTGCAATATTTCTGAACACTCATCATGTACATTTCTCCACCCTGAGGTCTGACTAGTTGGGACTGATGAAGTCTGAACACAGACTTCGAGGGATTTCTAATGGGATAATCAGGAGGTGGCTGTTGAGCTTCAGAACATAAGTCATTTTCAGGCTTCAGTGTTTGTTTTAAATCCTAAAGGGCACCTTAGGATTCCTAAAAGATTAGTGAACATGGCCTTTCAAATCTGCTCTAATGCTCTTTTTTCGGACAAAATTGACAGCACAGTCGAGAACCTGTCAGGTAAGGGAGATAAATACAATGGAAGAGCAAACAGTGGGAGAAAAAAGAACTTGTGTGATAACATATTCTCGCTGGATGTCATAGACCATGTGCAAATAATGAGCACACTGAAAGAAAGGCAGAACCTGGTTAAGTATTGTGTCAGGAGAGCCTGTGATCTCAGGCTATTAAATACTACAGCGCTCTTTCAGAGCATCATAATTCAAAAGGAAGGTGACAGTGTGGTAACCGTGAGCTGCTGTCTAGTATTGGGCTGAAAGGGAGGGGGGAGCAAGATCATAGCAGGCCTTGGGATGAAAGAAGGTTATCTCATTTTCATAAGGAAGATTGCTGAAATACCTGCTTTGACCTCTTGTGTCGGAGCATGAATTTCAATGAAGGGATAAATGGTGACATCTCACCCATCAGTCAGATTTTGAGGATCACGTTCTGTTATATTAAATTGTGCTTGGAAATCTCTGGCTAATACATTTAGAGAAATAACTCTCAGGAACATCTACCTCCCTTCCTTCCTCCTTAAAACAGTAATGAATCCAAATTGCTAACAAAAAGTAAGAGCTCAAAGATGTTGTACACAGACCATGTTTCTGGGCTGGGTATTTTTTTTAATGTCAGTTTTCCCACAGCTGTTAAAATGTTACAGTCATTAAGGTATCAAAACTGTCTAGCCAAGAAGAGAGACTTTTCTTTCTTTAGTCTCTTGAACTGCTTGAATATTTCACTTAGAAGGGTTCCATTCTTTGTTTCTTTCTGTGGAGAAAGTAAAGCTTGTAATCTGTCTGTACTGTAAATCTCAGTTAAGAGCCATTCATTGAAAAATAAACTATGCCTTCTTCTGTGAGGCTATTTTTATAACAAATCTGATTATGTGCCTGCAAACTAACAAAGGCAATTAGCGGATGCATGTTGTCCTATCCACATTTTGAAGCTGTTTTCCTAAATTGTAGGAAAAACACATTTTAAGGTTTATAAGAAATTTTATTTACTGATATTCAGGGTTTTTGTCTGCTTTGACTCAGGTTGCCAAGCAAAACCTGAGGGACTGTACTGTAGTTCTGAATTAGAAAGAGAATTTTCGTAGAGATCAGGAATATTTTGAAGTATATATTTTTACTGCAGGAAATTAAGCCTTTTTCTCATGAGCATGGGGAACAATCAAAGAAGCAAGGATGGATTCCCCTCTGAAGCCCCAGACCCGAGTACTCCGCATCCTGACCCCAAAGCATGTTTTTTCTCAGGGCCACATGCCAGTACTGATCAGGCTGTTTTAAACCTTTCTTGTATTTATATGCTGCCTCTTTGTCTCTCTCTCCCATGTGCCAATGATCTACCCACATGGTCTTCCCTAAAAAATAACTTGACAAAAACTTTTTCCCCCAGATCATCCAAATTACTGAGCAGCTTTGTACTTTTTTTGCTTTTGCTCAAAAAAGAGAAAAAAATTAAAAAAAAAAGAAAAACAACAGAGAAAGAAAGGGAAGTTTCAGTGGTGTTTAAGCTGGACTTTGGCAATAATATTCTCTGGCACTATGTTCATCCTTAGCTTTTCTTACTGTAGGGTGCAAGAGTCCCCATCAGCTAAGAGGGTTATCATTTAATACCACAAATAAAGCTCCAGGGCGAAGACTCAAACTGCCCTTAACTCAGCAGCTAAAGAGGTACTCAGGTAATGTGGAAGCCTCCAGGAAAAGCTGGTGTGCTTGCTGTGGTCCATACAAAAAGAATGTTTTTCACTCTTTCCCCCCTTTTCTTCTTTAAATAAGAAATGACACTTCACCAGGGGTTAGTAGACTCTTCATCATTCATGGCATTGCTTATTGACTCAGATGTGAAATTCAGCTCTTCTCTGTGACTTTTCAAGGAAAGACCAGTGGAAAGCTCTGGTTATGTCTGTATAAAAGAAGGGTAAGTTCACAAGGCTCATTTTGCATAAAAGTTTTAAGAATGCGTAACTTCTGCTGCCTAAAATCCTGGCACAGTTTTTTAAAGCAATCAAATGTGATGTGGTTGAGGCTTTTTTTTTTTTTTTTTTTTTTTGAGGGGGTGGATTTATTCTTTTAAACTCAATATAAATAGGAAGAAATCTGCAATGCCAAAGCTATAAATCTTTGGCTTTCATAAAAATTATGGAATCATTGAGCTATATGGCTGGAGGGGACTTCAAGTGTTCATCTAATCCTCTGCCCAAAGTAGGATTAAGTAACATCTACATCATTTCTGACAGAAATATCTCTAATGTGTTTTTGACAACCTCCAGAAATGCAGAGCACATATCCTATTGCTGTGCTTAACTGTATGCAGTTTGAGACAAGTTTTTCTTTCAGTCTAACTTGAAACCTCCTTGATGCAAAAATAAACATGAGTTTTATTTTTGGTTCTACTCAAAATAGGTAGCAAGAAAGATATTATTTCTTCTTTCTGTCTTCAGCAGCCTTTTATGTATTTGAAAATGTATTATGTCCATCGTCTGTCTTGTCTTCTGTAGACTAACCAGCTTGCTTGGTCTGTCCTTACTCTTCTAGACTTCAAAGAGTTTATCTAGAGGTCCAACAGGTTCTTTCTAGCTGACCCACCTTTAGCTAGGAGCAGCACCTAAAAGCAGATGTGGTACTTCAGGTGGGACCTACTGATGCAAAGGAAGGGATTCACACACCTGTGTTTAAAAATGTGGTTAGGAGGTAAACAATCTGCTTGGTACTGGTTAGGACCAAGAAGTCCAGCAGCACTTACAGATGGTTCCCATTTGAAACAAAATGTTTACAACTGAAAAAACTAGACAGAAATTCTTTTAACTTCCCCAAGCTGAAGGAGCTCTGCAGAGAGAGAACTGCTCAGCAGCAGTGATTTCTTTGTTTTTAATTGCAGAATCCATACCATCACTAATAAATCATGACAGTGTGACAAATGACCAGTCTCAGCTGAGAGATCCTGCCCAAAATCCCATTTGGTTAATTGTGTTGCACCTACCAAAGTTTCCTTTGGAGTGGTTGCTTCAGTGCTGTCTCCAGGGGAAGTGTGCCACCTACTGAATCACCAGCTCTGCTTCCTGAAGCACCCTGGGGTTTCCTTGGAGGGCTCCCAAATGCATTTGGCCAAGACCAACCCTGTTTAGCTTATGGGAGCAGACCAGATCACAGCCTGAGGCTGTTATGGCTGCTAGCCATATTACTCATTGGGGATGTTTAGTCATGTATCTCTATGAAGGGAGACCATATTGCATTAAATGTCTCGAGTTAGTTCTGCATATATTGTTTGTAACTTGCTTTGTGACCCTGTTTGAGTGGAAAGAACTTCATATGTATAAAATATTGAGACTTAATAGAGTGTATATAACATGTATGGACACTTTCAGGTAATTTTTATAATAACCTTTCATGTTATAGCTATGTGATTGCAAATGTAATAAAACAGAGGGGGAAGGCGCATCTTCTAAGGTCTGCTGATTTAGTGCTGAATTATTCTGACTTCACTGTTGAAAGTCCAGCTTTGATGCTTAAATATTGGTAAATCCTCACCAACATGGTTGTTTAAATCTAATCATAGTGAGTAGTAGGATCAACACTATCTGGCTAATATTAAATGGGATGCAGTTTTACTTGACTGCAGTAAGTCCTTATTGATATTTTATTATTAATAAATTTACAAATGGTAGATTGCTCTGCATAACACAGCTCATATTCTCATTGTAGGTGAAACACACCCCCTCCAGGAGGTAGCTTACAGCAGGATTGTGTGTTATTATATTTATATAGGAGGGGTAATAATCTGAAGAGATTGGTTTCAAAAGTACAAATAAACCCCAAACCACCACAAACTGGTGTGCTTTCTACCTCTGTACAAATTACTAAACCTTCTTTGTTTTTTTCTTTTGAAGGTATTAGTACATGCCTGGGATCTTGGTCTCTATAAATGGTCTCTGATCCTAGCATTAATACCCCTTATGATTTCGCTCTCTCTGCTTCATTGTACCCCTGCTTTGAATGTACACAGCAGGAATTGAAAATAAAAAAGCATTAAAGAACTGCTGGCACCTTGTGGTAAATGTTTGAAAAACATTTTTAGCAACAGTTTAGACTGTAAAGCATAAAATCTGAATTTTCTCAGCCACTGAGACCATTCTGATGAAAAAAGGATCCTTCTTATTTCATTCTATTTATATCCTTGCTATGAATCTTCAGGCCATTTCCTACCTGCTGCCTACATTTTCACCTGGCATATACTAAAACTTTGTTCTTTTTAAAGGAGTTTGTAAAGGTACAGTGGATCTGGCTGTTTCCAAATGAGATAGTTTTGTTTGCAAGACTACTGAATGAGAGGCAAGATTACTGAGCAAGAACAGATTCGTATACAGGAAAGAAAGCTTAGCTCAGTGGAAATACATTTAGGCAGGGAAGATAACTCAGATGGCCCCATGTGCTGGTTATACTGCTTATTAGTTCTACGTAGATAGGCAATATGAAGGACATGAATTAAGTGGGATTTGAAAAAAGAAGAGCAGTGGTTTGGTGTACTAGTTGAGAGTTTTTCCTCAGGAAAAAAGAAGAATGAGACTTCAAGGGTATTTTTATATGGTGGTATTTTTATTGCAAGAGAAGAGATGGGGTGGAAGGGAGCAGAAGGACTAGGGAGGTCACAGATGTAGCCTGGAGTAGGCTGAGTAAGTGAGAACAGGAAGAATAAAATTGGTATCATAGACTAGGAGAGCCAACAGATTAGATCTAATGTATGTGTGAAGAAGACAAAACAGAAAGCTCTTATATGAAAACATTTCTTGTGAATGACCTGAGCCTAGTTCCAGACGGTATATCAGCCTGTCTCTCATCTGACCTTCTTTCTAAATTCACTAGCACTCTGCACTTTACAGACCTTTTTCTTAGTTCCTATAAATTTCTTATGTAAGCCAGGTTAGCTGAAACGAAAAATAGAGTTGTTTTTCTTAGGTGCATGATTTAAAGCTTAGCAAGAAAACGTGTGGAAAACATAATTGGCCTAAACAAAACAAAACTTTGAAGGGCTTCACCAAATCAAATGTAATTTTTATCAACGCTCTCTGAAGCATTTTTTCAATGGACTGTTTTCATGGCAAAGTTCAACTCTCAGTTCCCAGGGTTTCTGACTACAACTCTTTACACTTTTCACTGTCCTTATAAAAAACAGACAAAATGGTTTAAGGAAATATTTTGTAAAATATTCATTATCTGGCAAAGACCAGGCCTGCAGTATTTCAGCCTAAAAAGGGAAAGTTTTGGAAGGTTTTGAAAGTATCTAAAAAAGGGAGATAGAATGAAAATGAAGATGCAGCTGTAAACACAAGATTTAATGTCATTCATCCTGCAATACTTTTTTAAGTCAGCTTTATCTTTTTTACAGTCACATTTTTTATATATACATAATGCTTTCTACATGATAATATCTGTTATCTAGGTGTGTGTTTGAGAGACATATTCTCTTACATATGTGTATTATGAGCACAACACCAGTAAGGCAGGTAAAATCACGACAGTCACATCCTAGAATTAATTCTGGTTTTGCTATGTGTTTACTTCCTCAGATCCCATTTGACTAAATCCCTGAAGCTGCTTTTGGGCACCTGCAGCTTCCATTTCTTTTAACAGCACTTGCAAGTATTTAATACCTTTTTCTTTGAGGACTATGGAAGTGCTGGCCAGCTAAGGAATCAACTGAATAGAGCTTTCATTACATGGCCTCTAAAACATAGAGGAACAAGAACTGTATCAGCCATCCTGGGTAAGAGTTAAATGATGATTGTGATGGCTGCCCATTCTTATGTCTCTTTAGCCTGGAGGCACAGAATAGCCAACACAGACAATCAAAGCAAAATTAAAATACAGCAAAGTGAACACATATTAACTGACCAATAAAAATAATAACATTCATGATAATCAAGCAACTGGACTGTAACTTGTGCTCTGAACCTTGCCAAATTTGGGGCTGCTGGCAGCCCACCAAGTATAGCACTTACAACAGACAAGGGCCCCTCATCTAAGAAAGCCTTGCTGCAGTCCCTAGAGAGCTTTGCCCTACGAACTGACAGCAAGAGCATCCCAGCTGGTCTGAACAGACAGCACGGAAATACAGCATGAGATTGCTGTGAAGGGAGATTAAACTAAACTTGCGTTTTGTGTGAATTGAGATTAAATGAAAGGACTCAGTTGTTATTTAGTAAAAACAGTTTCCTAGGTTACCTTGGAGTAATTTTTACTGTGTTGGTATGATGTAATCGGCTGGTTTAACATTTAGAGCTAGTAAAACATCTACGTATAATTTTTTTTTTTAAAAAGGATGTGCCTAATCACTTTCATTTTGCACTCACTTAGCTCAATATTAATAGTTTGCATTGGCTGAGGATTTACAAACAAGCTTAGGAGTGTAACAGTCTAAATTTCTGCATCTGATGGCCTGAAAGTTAGAGGGAGTGAGGAGTTTTGTAAGACTCCTAGATCTTTCCTCCCACACATGCTGGCCACCAGATAAATCATGTGTATGAATTTATAGTGGAGTTGGTGCTGGATGTTAAGCAACACCCAGAAGTGGAGTTCTTGAAATAATTTCCTGTGAAAGCAACAGTAGACAGATTTGTAATCACAGATCACGGCATTAATCAAGTAAGCGAACCATCTATTTTTTGCTGTGGCATTCCTGAAATCCCTTTTAGGAACACTGAAAGTTCTACATAACGATACTGCCTAATAAAGAGTGTAACCGCAGCAGAATAGCACACAGTGACACAGGGACTTCTCAGGTCTGATTTCTCTGATAAAAGTTTAAGAGTCAGCAGACATCTGAAATACTGCTTAAATATTTCAGTAGTATCAGTACTACTTATCCCTTTTGCAGTTAAAACATTTCTCTGCTTCAAAGCTTTCAAAAGGTTGCTTTGTCAGCCAAGAGAAATTTCAGGCAGGGCTGGGAGTGAATTAGTAAATAAGAGTAAACTTTGTCCCGCACTGTTATTCACGCTGACAAATTCCCACTCCGTAAAAGCTGCTGACAGCTATGGACTGCTCAACAACTACAGCTAACTTGGGGGAATCTGCTCTAGGAAATAAGGCAGGTAGGTTTCCTTCAGCATGCTTAAGTATGGGGGTTGCTGGAGGGGAAAGAACTGGGTGGTGTTGAAAAGGAGAGTCTCAGGTTGGAGGAGGCTGCTTGTGGAGCTACACAATGTTCAGTACAGTCTTGATTTTGTGTAGTGTTTTCATTAATGACGGTAATGCAAGTATAATAAGTACTGCTGGTGACGCAGGGTTCGAAGACATTGGCAACTAAAAGAAGGACCTGGATATCATACAAAAAAAAGAAAAGGAAAAAGCAACACACACACACAAAAAGCCCTGGATGAGTTTTGAGTACTGAAGTAACGGCAATGGAATGAAATTCAATATTAAAAAATGCAAGGCTATGCCTGGGGGGACTAATAAAAATTTCTAGAAGAAGAAGCTGGGAGCTCATCATCTGGAAACAGCTATGTAGGAGGAGGGCTCAGGGACCGTGGTAAGTGGCCATGGCATAGAAGCAAGCTCCTGTGGTGGTGGTCTGCTCATTTCCTAGATACCAGCACTCTTAAATAACGATGCATCGGGAAGCTGGCTTTCCAGAGGCATTGGGAGGTATTAGACTGGTGTGATGGACTGATCTGGAGCTAACTTTTAATACTGGTGAAAACATGCTAGGGAAGATGGGGGAGGTTCATTGGTAAGGGTCTTGAAAGAAAGTGACTTCAGGAGGAAAGACTTAACTGATAAAGGGATACTCAAGAAAATTAGCATGTTCAACACAAAAGGCTGGGAAAAAGGTCTTTGCAGCAGGATTCTGGACAGATATGAAAGAGGTAAAATTGCATTGGTAAAAGCCAGAGAAAATGATGTTGCAACTATTGACGTGCAGGGTGGTGAGACATATGTTCCAGTTATGAAGCAATTACAAGAATATATAAGCCCTGAAGTGGTTTCAAGCTCAATTCAGATCAGCATGTCCACGCAGAATAATTAACACACAAAAGCTTGAACATGGGGGATGAAAACAGTAGAAAAGTTCTAAATCCTAAGAAATTAAATTTGTGCTACTTGGAAGGAGGGAAAAAAAGTGAGAGACAAGGGAGTAGCAGTACAGGCTTGGGGTCTGGAAAGTTGAAAACTAAAGGGACACATTCCAGTTAACTGGGAAAACTGATCTGGGCACTGTTTCTTTTATATCAAAACTATTCAGCCGTATTCACAGAGGTGTCTGATTGCGATAGAGGCCATCTTGGGCTCTAAGTGGACTCTGCAGGTTCTCAGATGAGTTAATCATCAATGTTTTAATCTGTTTATCCTGTTTCTACAATTATTTCTTTTTTTTTTTTTTTTTTTTGACAGCTTAAAAATCTAGTTTGTTGGGAATTTTAAAATTGAGCTGATTCTGGTTCATTTTTCAACAGGGTGCGATTTTTCTAATGCAGAATTTACAGAAGTGCCTCAGTGGCATAGGATGCAGTTACTAAGGACAAGCACTACCATTTGATTTCTGTACAGTGGCTAGTGTTAGACGGCATCCAAGCAGATGCCTGTTCCATGTGTAAACCTAGGCACAATTTGTTTAGAATACATGATTAACCACTGAGTGTTGAAGTGTACACTCATGTTTTGTAGCTAGAATATTTTATTCTGGAGTTTGTTTTGGATTTTTATGCAAAGTAGAAAAGCTGTATGTTTTGACTCAAAGAAGCTGGTGTTAAAAGCAAACCAGCATCCTGCACAAGACAGTGTGAAAGTGAAGCTAGAAATAATTTCTCTTTCATTTATAATTACAGTAAAACTGGTGGTGTAACTCTGACACTGGTATCAGGAAAATGCAGATGTTTTCCTTTCAGAGTCCTGAAAGGACCTGTTTGAGTGTCTGTGAGAGATCTGTTTGGTTTTAATATGTTTAGAAATAACAGATAGCCACACTTTTCCTGAAGAAAAGCAGTGGAGGGCTAAACACAGTATGTAAATCCTAAAAACATAAGTGGGTAGACATGGGCCTCACTTGATTTCAGAAAGGATCTCTCAGATAATGAATCTGTGAATGGTGAAATTATGAGGAAACTGAACTAGGATTTCCTGTATAATTGCAATTAAAGAAAAAAGTGGGAAAAAGAATAGGTTTTCCCTTTTAAAATAGACATCAAAATGTCTAACTGTGCAATGGCTTTATGTTATCAAAAATAGAGCTTTAATTCTTATGGCTGTTGTTACACTGGAAACTACATTTCAGAGGGAGTCACTGAAAATAGGGAATTGCAGGTTGGTCCTTAGTTGTGGCTGCATCTCAGTCTCTGTGCTGCAGACTTCTTTGTTTTTTAACAAACATTGGAAAAGTCCTCTGTACTAAAAAAAGCTGAAGTTTAGGTGTCAAGATGCTGGATGTAAATTAAATTCAGATCATCCCTGAGGATGAGCCAAGATGAGCAGAATTACTTGACTCCGTAACTCATGGAACTGTAAAGCTTAAGTCAGTTTGTCCAGCAAGAGTCCAGAAACATTTCTTAGTGGTCAGTTATAGCTGTTTGTTTCCATGGAGGAAATATTGTACTGGCTGCTGGATTACTAGCAAAAAGAGGATATTGAAAACCAAGTTACCTTGTGTACATTTTTATCGGGTAGCAGTGTATATCCGTGCTTCTGTAATGGGGGTTATCTGAGTCCCAGCACTATTTTATTCCAATTGGAACAGAGTTCCAAACCTTTGCCTATTTTTTTCTTTCTTTTTTCTGTTTTTTTAAGTTTCATTAGAATATTAATTATTGTTATCATGGTAAAAAATAAAGATGAAGGCTAACAAAAATGCATGAAGAAAACAATTTAGGAGAACACTAAAATTTGCTTTACTTGTAATCTTTACTATCATTCAGTGCTTGCAACACTATGCTTCACAGCACATATTTAATTACAGCATATGAGTTTGCTCTTTTAGTTGAGCTTTTGCAATTTCAGCTTACTTTTCTGCCTGTTGGAAGCACAATGGGGAAAGAACATCAAAACCAGGTCCTTTTTTCTGTTACAAGAGCTGAGACGTGACTATATATGACACAAGATTTAAACAGGGTCCAAGATAAAGCCTTTGAAGTTTCACACTAAAAATTAAGATATCTGAGATCTGAGGTCAAAATATTTCAGGTACATGGATGGCAAACCTTCTTCAAGCAGCTCTAAAAATAGCAGTGGCTTCACTTTCAATGAGAACATGCTAATTATCCATTAGAAGAGTAATTAAGAGTCACACTGGGGGAAGGCAAACTCCTGTTAATTATACATGAACATATAAAGGTTACACAGCATATTTAAAAAAATTGTTTACTTCTGTCCTTAGTAAGCATCTACCTTGTGCACTCTTGTGCTGTTTGCTGGCCAGCTGCCCTCTCCCGTGTCAGGGGTTGATTGCATTGCATGACTTTTTACAGCTGGCCTGCAAGGTGCTTTAGGATCTTTCAGGGTGAAAAGTTCCACCAAAATGTAAAGCATTATTTATTATTTTGCATAAATTGCTACGTTATTTGTCTTCAGTATTTGTGGTTTGCAGCTGTAACAAAATAGCTGACTGCTTGGACTGTATGACTCAGTGATATGTAATTGGATACAGACATCTTCACTTCCAGGTCATCCTCTCATCACCAGCCCACGGCTATTTGGCGACTATATAATAAGTAGTCTATTCCTAGTACCTGAGTGCCCCAGCACAAAACCCATCAATCCCAAGTGGCATTAACATGTTTAGAACTGTCGCCGGGGAAGGGTTTCTTACCTTGAGATTGTTCTTGGGGATCTGGGTTAAGATTTGTTGCTAAAATGTTGTGGGTAAGTCTACTGGCCGTCATGCACATTGCACATCTCCGTCTCCAGAGCTGTTGGACCCAAACTTCTCCCGATTCTTCTTTCTTAAATATTTTCAGTAGGGCATTTCTAATTTAGTGGCAAATTTGTGCATGTGTGTGTACATAGGGGTACATCTAGCCCATAGGATCCATTTAGAAAAGCCAGCTCTGCCTCTGAAAGAACTCAATGCTGAGCACTTTGATCTCAGTCTCTTTAAAGGAGAATGGCTTTTTCCTGACTTGGGATCATGCGGCCCATTATCTTATGAACAACTTGAAATATTTTCTCTTAACACTGCTTTAGTTCTGCTGAAATTGGTGGACCTATGCATTCTTGCGTCCTTGCTAGTGACAGCTTGCCCACTCAGACCTCACAGTCTCTCTGTGCAGACACTTGTGCTGACAGTCCCTCTGTCCATGGGACACCCAAGTTGAACTGAACACTGAATACCACCACATGGGTTTGCAGTGGTCTGTAACTGAAAAGGTTCACTGGAAGCAATTTGCAAAGAAATCCTTAGGAAACCACCTGGATGGTTATTTTAAATTAAAAAAGGAAGAGATGCCACTTTAAAAAAATAATTTTTAATACTAGGTTTAAGGTTCCCTACATGTGATAGTCATTAAAGCTTATTTAACCCTGAAATTATCTGGCCTCTTTAATTCCACAGGGATTGTAAGGCTCTTGGGTTAGAAATGAAAAATAATGTCAGAATGAAAATGAGACTTTCCTGAGTGTAGGACCATTATTACAGAACATTTTCTTAATCAAGCCTCTTTAAGAGCCAAGTAATGGAGAAAAAAATAATCAGGCTATATTGCTTTCATCCACAGGGTCTTTGCCGATGCTTTGGGGCACTGATTGAAATAAGCACAAGTCGGTTCCAAAGGCTGGCTGTGACACACTCACCTAAAATGCATGTAGAACTGATGATTTGTCCATCCGCAACCTCAACTCTAGTACACCCAGTTCCTTGTTACAATATGCTTTTGAGATAAATCCCAGTGCGCTCTGACATTTGGGCTCCCGAAATTCAGAGCTTTCTGGTTGTTCAGACTGGAAACTTTCAGGAGGAGCAGTGATTTTTGTCAAGTTTCTGTTACACCAAACATCTGTGGTGTGCCCCACCACCCTTTCCCCAAGGATGAAACATGCTGCAGGGAGGGTGTTGCAAGCATTCTTGAACTAGACAGCTAAGCTGGAGTCATAACTGTGCTGGCCAGGGCGCTAGTTTGAAGAAGGATCCCATTAGAATTAAAACATCCCACAACTCACATCACAACAGCCCTATTCTTGAGTGTGGCTGAACATGGAAATTTAAGGATGGGGGCGGAGTGGGGGAGAAAGAAAAGATAGAGAAGTAAACAGATAAAGAGGGAGCTCTTGCATGCAAGTGGAATTTCCTCTGAGCACAGGACATTCTTTATCATTAGCTGGTCTGTCACAGGAAGGAAAATGGGAAAACAGTGTTTCCTGTTAGGGGGGAAGAAAAAATCAATAGGCCTTGGAAATACCTGCCTGGAAAGAACTTTTTTGTATTGCTATCAGCAAGCACAAATAAGTTTTTAACTCCTTTGCAGCATGAGTTCTGGTTTAAAGCAGTCTACTTCTTGAAGTGGGACTTTAGTGTAAACAAGTAATTTAGACATTATCGGCCATTAAGGATCTTTCCTTTTTTTGTTTCAGAAAATACTCTAATTCCTGGAATTATCTTCTGAAAGACAAAGGCTGTTTTCAAGGCAGTTAAATTCTTCTGAGTTTGTGTCTATGAAGTTAATAGTAATTAAAAGGACCATTTCTCATACACAGTCACTCCTGTAGTATTTTGATTAAGATGCTCACAGGTGGACAATGGGTCTGCTCTTGCTTCTGAAAAACCAAGTGGTTTTGCTGAAAGAACACCATTACCAGGCAAGGCCTTGAAGCCCCAGGAAGATAATGAAATACCCTGTAGCTCCTGCATCATCTGTTTGGCTGCATTTTGCTCTGAATACAGCAGGTTGATGTAAGTGTGGTTCTTTCAGAAGGATGAAAAAAGTCTGGTTCACTGACAAAGACTGCAGGAACAGATGTAAATGCATAAGCAGAGCCAATGCAACCTGGGTTTTCTAGGGTAACAGTTTTGGTCTTTGGTAGCAGCTCCTTTACTTTCAAAGGTGGGCCTGGGGATTTAAGTTTGTGCTTTGATTGCAGCCACATTCCCCATCAGTTTGAAGCTGTTCTGAGCCAGGTTTCTGTCCTGGGCCCATGACAGAGTATGTAGAAAAGCCAGTGGCATAACTGGATGAGCAGAAGCTATGTAATCCAGCAGTGTAAATGAAAGAGGACAAAATAAGGAGGGACAGAAGATGACCTCTTAGACATGCATGGAAAAAGCTGTTGGAGGTCACATTTTTTTAAATGGCAAAGGAGAAGTGGGCTGAGCTTAAAATGAAACCATCAGCAAGGCTGGAATTAAAAGAAAGCTTTAGGCATGATCTAACTTTTATTTTATTACAGGACAGAAGACAAAAAATCAATAGCTGGTAATTCAGACATAAATGAGTTATACAGGCCATTGACACAATGGACCAAACTTTGTAACAACCACATCTGATGCTGTCAAGCCACAGGCTTCAGTGGCGCCAGTAATAATTATGGCTGATCACCTCTAATTCAGAGCTGCCTTGCTTGATAAAGGTGTCACTCTGAGTGGCTGCAGCATCAATATCAATTGAGGATGTCATCCAGCAGGTCAGCCTGCTGTGGAGAACTGTGTTGTTTAATTGAATAGGATAAACCCTTGGTTTTCCCTTCCTCTCATTCTGTCTTTAAAAGTCATATATACCTTAAAAATAATTTGAATTCATGACTGAAACTACTTGAATTTAAGTGTAAACCATGACTCTGGTTTACTCTTACATAAGTATGACTGAAGCTAAAGGTGTTGATCCATAGAAATATATTCCAAAGGTAATTTATTACCATAAGAATATCCTCAGGAGGAGACTTTGGTACTTAGCAATAATCTCTGTTGCATCGCTGCTTTGATCAATTAAAAAATCCACACCGAAAAACCCTGTTTGTTAAAATGCTGCAAGGCAATAGAAATTGCTTTTTCATAAACTCACATCATTATAAGGAGGCAAAGCAAAGAAAACACATTTGCTTTGATGTTTTCCTGTTGTTCTCTGAATTTTGAGGGATAGGTGTGTCCATAGACTGTTGGGAAACTGAATTTCACACTGAGCCACAGGGTGAAGAGACCTTGTAAAATAATTCTTGATCTACAAAGAAAGGAGTCACTTTTAAATACCCCTCCAGAGTTTCAGGTGCCATCAATGCTCACATCTCTGCAGTTTGGCATTGAAGCTGTAAGTCTTTGTATTGCTGAGGGATGGTATGTCTGCTTAAACATTTTCACATATTATTATTGCTCGGGACTTGCATTCTTTTGTGGAGCAACTGTTTTGTACTGTATTGACTATAATTAATTGTGAGTGATGAACAGTGAAAAAACCCTCTGTGGGGAGGACACAGGAGGTATTTCAGCCCCTGTCACTGTAGCATTTAACATCAGGAGGAATTAGAAACTGCAACATGATGCAGCAGAGTGCTTTGCACCACAATAGCTTATGCTTGTGCACATGCAAAATTATTATAAGTTCCAATTATAAACATACTCTTTTAAAAAATCATGACTATCACACTTGGGAGATAAACACCAGAAGGGCATTATTTTAAACAGCGGGTAGACAATAGCAGTAGCAGTGCAGTGAGTTAGTTTGTAAACTTGTAGTGCCTTATGGCTTGGGACTTTTCTTGTACATTTTGAGTAGCAGAAAGTGCCTTGCACCTGTACATTTGCAAGTGTATCAAGAAACAGCCCTGTAGCTATCCTTCAAAAACACGGGGCTCGATTCCAGCCCCGCATGGCTAAGGCAGAGAAATCCCAGTCTAACATAACCTGCAAAAGCAGAGCTATTCATTCTGCCCAGACCCACGCAAACACACTGCATCCGTTTTACGGCTTCTCAGCTGCCTTCCTTGTCTCCGGCTCGATGCCCTCCTTTTCCAATTGCCGGATCTTCCTAAAGCCGGGACCATGCGGGCGTTCCGGATCGAGCGCGTTTGTGTGCAGTATCTTCTGATCAGCCCCAGTCAATCATGTCAGCCGGGTCCCTGGGTTTTCCTGTGATCCGCAGGCAGCTGCGCAGGCCCTTCAGAGGCGGCACTGTTTCTTTCTCTGTTTACTCGTTTCCAATGGCAATTGCACCACCGAGTCTCAGTACGTCTGGAACTTGGCCTGGGGCTGTTTTGGTTACATTGAAGTTTTTGCTTCAGCTCTGCCAGATTTAAATGGTGACTTCACCAGCACTGAGCTAAAAAGGAGAAAAGGGGAGGAGGGAGGTAGTGTAGGGAGCGGGAGAGAGCGAGGGAGAGGGCCAGAGCATTACATCATCATTTGGACAGGAATCAAATGGGAAGGATATGACTCACTCGGGCTAGTTAAGCTTTGGCTCAAGTTCTACATACACTCATTCCAGGGCTCTCATGTTCTGCACCTCAGCAGGGAATTCAGGCTCAGTGATGTCCATGAGGTTTGTTTTTAATTTTCTTTTCCTTTTCTGATTTCTATATACTTTTCTCTGCCCCTCGCCTTCCTCCTCCTCCCCTCCCTAGTCTCCCTTTCCCACTCTCTTTTCCACTTCGACAGAGTTTGTTTTCTGGTTCGTGTAAACTCTACTCTTAGCAGCAGAAGCTGTTTTCTCGACCAAACCAAACCCAAAAAACGAGCACAGCAAACTTGAGAGAAGTTTGGTGGTTTGTTGTGTTTTGTTTTTTTGGGGGGGGGGGGGGGGGGGGGGGGGGGGGGGGGGGGGGGGGGGGGGGGGGGGGGGGGGGGGGGGGGGG
>JBCJKH010044580.1:0-11837 GCA_039877255.1 Loriculus beryllinus
GGTCCTTTCTAACCCTAACGATTCTATGATTCTATGATTCTATGTCCAGAAGAGGGCAAACAAGATGGTGAAAGGTCTCGAGAGCAAGACTTTGGAGGAGCAGCTGAGGTAACTTGGTTTGTTCAGCTTGGAGAAGGCTGAAGGTTGACCTCATGGCAGTCTACAACTTTCTCCAGGTAGGCAGCTGATCCCTCTCTGGGGACCAGTGACAGGACACAGGGAAATGGAATGAAGCTACGTCAGTGAAGTTCAGATTAGACATTAGAAAAAGATTCTTCACTGAGAGGGTTGTTGGTTGCTAGCACACACTTGCTAGCAAATTGGTCACTGCACCAAGCCTGTCAGAGTTCAAGAAGCACCTGGACAATACTCTCAGTCATATGGTTTACTTTTAGGTAGTCCTGAAAGGAACAGGGATTTGGATTCGATGATCCCTATACGTCCTCCCAACTTGAGCTATTCTGTGATACTATTATCTGTGCTTTAGTCACATTTCATTTTGTATCCTTTCTCCCATCTCACTCTCATCTTTCCTTCTCTGTTCCCATTACACTTCTATTTTTCTCTCATTTTTTTCACCTGGCTCTATTTCCCCTTTTATCACCCCAGTTTCTCTACTTAATACTTTTTCTCCAGCCTTTGATCCATCACAATTACTTAGACCATGGGTAATTTGGTCAAAGGTCTTCCTGGCATTCTGAGACTGAGAAATGCACAGCTGATTCCTGTTGATCTCTAGTTACGACAGTGGAAAAAGCAAGAAAATGCAGCACTGGCATCTGCTAACTCTACTTGGACATCTAGAGACAGAATAAGATGAACCAAGTATGAGCTGCCAGCCTTAAAATACTATCTGATCCATGTTATTTTCATTTTAGGCCTTCATTAAAGCCTGTAATTTAGATGATGACATGTTTCTTTCCTTTGCAGAAACGCAAACAAGATCTTTTGCCCACGAAAAGCTTGACATTGATGTAGTAAATTACAGGGATACTGATGTACTCTACTTTCTCAAAGGTTACTGTGATCTTTTGTTGATTAAGAGCCCTGATGTTGCTAAGATAAATGCTTCAGTTGCTATTAACAACATCTCTCAGTGAAAAATCAGATTTTACACAAAGTGCTGAATAAGATAAGGAAAGGATACTAATTAATCTCAATGTTTTTACTGACCTTTATTTGTCTGGCTTTGCCTCTAATTTGAAGGACATTAAAGAGAACTGGCGAAAATAAGATGCACCCAGGATGGTATTAAGCTCCTATGTAACTCAAGTCATTGCTTGGAAGAGAATGGTGCAGGTACCTGACACATGGTAGGTGGACAATAAACAGCCAGTGACAATGGAACACATTCTGGGAGTATCACTGGCAGGTTGACAGCTTTCAGACATATATGGATGTATATATAGGAATATAGTTACACTAGTTTTCTGTACAGATGTGGAGAAAAGGATAAAACTGCCCCAAAAGAGTGTTCAGTGGGCGAAATACTCCAATACCTGTGATTTGAAAATATTTTACTTCAAAACTGGGCATAATAATTCTAGTTAAATACAAGGATCTCTCAAGATCTATGAAAATAAATAATAAGGTCTTGATCAAAACCTAAGAATAAAGGAATGGGAGAAAGGCAAAGATGGCAATGAGAACTACAAGTAGAAAATTACAGGCACCAGCAGTCCACTCATTGCCCAGTATTTTGCCAACTTTAAAAAAGGATGGTTTTCAGAACGTATTCTAGGAAAATACAGTAAAGCAACTTTGTTGTATGTGAGAACTAAATGCTAGGTTGAGGGGATATATGGGAAAAGGCATCCCTGAAATCTAAGTGGATAATGGAAGAGATCATTGTAGCCTAGCTGGAACTAAGAGACAATGTGATTTTGAAAGGAAACGTAAAAGGATGGATGAGATGGTTGACACAAGGGTTTACTTATGACATAAACTGTCCTCATTTGAAAGCAAGATGCTAATCACGACAGACAAAAGGCCAGAGACTAGATAAAGAAACAAGCTATTGTTTTTTCTTAATCATTTCAGATTTCCAAATCTTCATACCACTCTCCATTTGCTCTCCATCAAGCTGAAAAGCAGAATGCTCATGAGTCAGTTGTTATTTCCCTGGCTTGTATTTTTCGCTCCATAGGTCTGTACAAGGCTCATTTGCCTTGTACTTACGTACTCTGCTGCTGCTGAGCAGTTTGTGAGCACTGCAATCAGACTGCCTACTCCGCAGCAGAAGCAGCTACCACCAAAGCAATCCCAACATTGCCTGCAATACAGCGACAGCAAGTGGATTTACATCTGACTGTGATCACTGTGTATTTTTTTTTTTCTTTTCAACTTTACTATGCATCTTCAGCACATGCTGATTTTTATATGAACATTGGTTTTGCTTGGACATGCAGGCAAGGCATGTGTTTATTCCCACTGATGCTTTATGGCTGCCTTCAGCATCAAGCACTCAGTGCTCACAACATAAAGATGTGGACCTGGGAACAAAAGTATTGCAAGCACCCTTTCTCCTGGGCTCCCCTTTAGCTCTTCAGATAGAGGCACTTCTGCTCTGGCAGATGAGGGCAAACCATGCTGGTGGGCAGCTGCAGATGGAGAGCAGAACAGTGCCACCCTGCACCCACTCCTCCTCAGCACTCAGGGGCCACGGCTCTGCCCCAGACACAGGAACAGGAGCCGTCTGCTCCCACACATTGGCAGTACGGCCAGGGCTAACCCTGTCCTTAAGTGGCAATGAGGTCACTTTGTTGCTGTGGGGCTTTCTGGGCAGGGAGGAAAGCGTGCACGGACTCCCACTGGTAGGCATCAGGTTTACATGATGTGAAGGCACACATGCCCTTACCACTGTTTTGCCTCCTGCCTTTCAACAGCAATTGTTCCCATCAAACTGTCTCTTTGTGAATTTGTCACATTTTCCAAAGAACAGATTTGGAGGCTATCTCTGCAGCTTCTGTGAAACAAAAAACAAAACCAAAACCATCGAATTCTGGAGGATGCAGGGTTTTGCTGATGGTTACCGTAACATAATCCCAGTGCACAGCCTGCAGTTGAATTTGGACCACAATAGTAAAGGTAGCCTAGATTTTGTGCAAAATGAATGTTCCTAGAGAAAAAATGGTAGCGCATTTGAAAGATGAATTCCCTGAAGCACTGGTTCCAGCAATCCCCAGATTCAGAAAAGCAAGTCTGCTTTATGATTATATATGCTTTTATGATTAGGAGGAAAAATGTAAGCGGGAGGAAAAAAAAGCTCAAACATGCAGTCTGTTGTTCTGGAAGCTACAATCTGGTGCCTTCAGGGAAATGCAGAGCTCTGCTACTGATGGACCAGTGGGAACAACATCAGGAGGTACACGTTAATGTACAGGACCCTGTACATGACATTCACATAGGACATAAGTTACTGAATAAATACATCCCTCAACTGTTCTAAGAGACAAGCACCCAACTTATTTGGTACTATCTGATGTGGTGGACAGGAGAGAAACAGTACCATCACAGAAAGCCATGGCAGAGGAGGGTCAAATGGTGACAGAGATACTCAAGCATTGCCATGTGCTGCTGTCACGTGGGAATTAGATGCAAGAGTTCATCACCACATTAAAACAAAATGGCAGGAGCAGATTCAAAGCCTTCCATAATGCGATGAGACAAAGAAGCCTAAATGTTTCATTGCAGCTCTAAGGTCATGCTCCTAAAAACACCATTGACATTAAGTTTATAAGCACACAGGCTGTTTCCCACATACTTCAGAAACAGACCAATAGGTGACATCCCAAGTGACCAGCAAGTCCCAGTTAGGAACACTGACCAAAAGTCAGCCTGATTACAGTTTCCCTTTGTATCAGCCACTGCACCAGAGTACATCTCTGAGAGCCAGCTGCTAAAGGGCAATTACCAATGATAAGGCTGAGCGTAGCAGATCGGTCACACAAGGGATGATTGCTCCCCATCTTCAAGCCAAAAATACAGCTCCTGCTGTGAGAGGCTTTTCCTGTGTGATTCCCTCCATAGCCCTGAGGAGAACAAATGCAGAGAGAGAAGGAAAAACAGAACGCAACATCCTTGGCCCCAAATACTGTGTCTACATGGGTTATTTGTGCTTGCCTTCCTGTTTATCTGGGATTGTCCCACTTCACCTCCAAAAGCAGACCACAGATTACTCCTGTTAACTTTCCTGACTTACTGCTCTGTTTACAAGTGGCCTACTGTCAGACACTGTTTTACTTTAATAAGGATTTAGTGAGTAAATACAACCACTTTCATGCCCACATTTCTGGGAACGCAATGCTGGGACATAAGAGCTCAAGCATTTGTTTCTTGGCTATCAAAGAGAAAATATTTATAGGCCTGGTTTTTTGCTTGTCAGTGTTTTCAAACAAGACAGGAAAGCAACCTGTAATTGTTGCTTCTTTAAACACTCGCTCAACTATGAATTCACTCAGCCTTTTTTACGGTAAATATCATTTGCTTACATGCAAGATAATTACTCATTGCAGAGCCAGAAATAAAATCAGGGAACAAAATGGCATCAGAAGACAAGATTCAGTATGTTCCTGCATTTGGAGAGCTCCATCCCATCTTGGTACAACTTCACCCAGAGAAGAAATGTGCTTTTATCTGGTAAGGATGTGACCTTTACCTTATCTCTTCTATTAAATGAACAGAAGTGGGTGAACCCTCAAGTCAAGCACTAGATTCTAAATCACACAGGAAGTGCTGACAGAGCTATTTCACTTGTGCCGTGATATTTTTCAAGTAACTGATTCTAAAAATAAATTGCTAACCATGCAACAGCATGAACACTGTGTTTATTCTCATGCCAGTGACCGAGAAGCTGTAAATATGTGTGACAGCTGCAGCATCTTGTCTGTTGTCATCACTCTGCTCCTCCTGCAAGCCAGGCAGTGAATAGGATGGCTACTAGGACTGACAGGAGCAGAGTATGATCCTCAGGCAGAGCTATACATGAGCTGTATTACTCTTAAACCGGTGCTGAGTTTTCTGTCAAAATCAGCACTCAAAGATGCTGCCTGTTTTCTTGGGAAGAGCACACCCTGTTCTGAGAGCTGGCCAAGCTTTTGCGGAGATGGTACAGAGTCTGACAGCCCCAGTCCTCCAAACTTCAGTAAGAGCTCTTACGCTGCGAGATTCATTTTGAAAGAAATTACACCATAGATAACAATAACAATAAAAATAGATAAGCAGTAAGGCACTGCTAGATGTAGTAGTTAGAGAAAACCCCTGAAACAAAGCAGAAGCCACCCACAGGTGACAGACACAGCAATTTCATCTTTGGCTGCCACTCCAAGCATACATGCCTACGCTTGCCCAGTCCAGACATGCAGCAGCTTGCTGTTACAGTCCCTCTCCTCTCTGGCCATGCCACAGTCCTGCAGACTGTGTTTGGGTGCAAGGCGTGTAATTTCTCACCAAACTGACAACATAGAATCAGAATCATAGAATAGTCAGGGTTGTAAAGGACCTTAAGATCATCCAGTTCCCACTCCTCTGCCATAGGCAGGGACACCCCACACTAAACCATGCCTCCCAAGGCTTTGTCAATCCTGGCCTTGAACACTGCCAGGGATGGAGCACTCACAACTTCCTTGGGCAACCCATTCCAGTGCCTCACCATCCTCACAGTAAAGACATAATACACATGAGGAATATTATAAAGAAATACTCATAGTAGCTTATATCCCCTAATAATTGCTGTCATTCATTTATCATTTTAAGAAAAAACCCTAATAGCAAACTGAGTATTTCATCTAAGCTTAAGGTACATAAGGAATACATTCTAGCAAATCAATAGGTAACTATGCTGAAGCCTACATACATCTTTTGGATTAACATCTTTACCTGTTTCAAAATGAACAATATCCTGTTAACTGCAGAAAATAACTAAAAACTGTTTTCAATATTTATTACCAATGTCAGGAATAGTGGTTTCTTACTTGCATATAATCACTTAGGGATGGATTTGCCAAATTCTGAAGACATTTTTAAGGTTCAATTCTAAATCATGTTACCGCAGGAATATTTGTTCATGATTTTATTACATGTTTCAACAAACCTCCTCAGTATTTGATTTTTTTCCCCTCACAGCCGAGGACAATATTTAATATGGAAAACAGATGCTGAAGTCGACTATGAGTTATATCAAATGCAGAATTCACTTTTCAACATTATACCCAGTGACAGCTTGAAAAGCAGACAGCCATTAATGCTTAATCACGAAGAGAGTAAGTGTTTGTGATCACACACTGTTATAACCCCACACTAAAATAGAGACCCACTCTAAAATATGGATTCAAAACACAATCATTAATGTTTAATCATTAAGATTTCAAATGTTTGTGATCAAATACTGTTATCATACTCCAAGTGATGATCCATTCCAAAACACATATAAGATCCAAAATAAGGAAGGTATTTACTTGTTACCATTAACAGAGTTATTATATGTGAAAAAACAGATTACAGAAATAAAGAAATGGATATTCAAATATTACCTTATCAAAACAAAGATTTTAATTATTCACATTTCTATGTAAAATGTACTTCAGAAGATGAGTGTAGAGCATTAAAAAAACTTTTACTATTCATTGTAAACTGAGGACTGACCCTTCACTGTAAAAGTAGTTTTACCTTCACTTCTTTCATTAAGATACGATTTTTCAAATGAGGGACTAATACTGCTTTTTAGCATGTCCAATCTACATCCTATTTTTACTGCTAATACTGACTGCACTTTTAGTCACCTTGCTTGTCTATAAACTCAATGATATAACAGCCTACCACAAAGATAAATAGCAAATAATATCCTGGGTAGTACATCCAGATATTTCTGGAAATTCTTGTTATCATTCCCTTTCCCACTTGCCACTCCAAAATTTGGGAAAGAAGGCAAAGGAAGGCTGTTTCTTCCACAAGAATGAGAACTGTGCATACTGGACTTAGTAAGCATCACTCTGCAGATTAGGAGCAAGCTGGAAGGCACTGACATTATCATCTGGCTGCAAGGGCAAGCACAAGGAAGGTGGAAATGAGAGTGCAGTTGGCCCTGCCAGGAGCAGTTTTTCTTACTGGCTATGAATATTCAGGATATCCAAGCCAAAGGGAAGAAAGGTGCAGCTGCTGGCAATGATCTATCACAGTTAAAGACACAGCCAATAAACAATTAATCATGTACATTTTTGCCATGAAAAACAACACTTTATAATGTATTACAGGTACGAAGCTATTGCTGCACAAAGTGCTAAAAACGAGAACTGATGTATAGAGTTCTGAGAGACCTTCTGCAAACTGCGTCATGGATTAAACTTTATAATTACACGATCATTCATGACAGCTTCTTCTAGGACAAATGTATTCAGAGCAGTGTTACAAAGTTCCTGTGCTAAAAGGACCACAAGTATCCAACAGATAACTGAACATCTATAAACAAAAACGGACCATAGACACTTGGCCTAATTCCATTCCATTTCACGTGTAGCAACACACAACCCCTCCCTAAAAATATCCTCCTTTCCTCAGGGGAAAAAAAAAGAAAATTGAGTAAAGCAAAAAGCAAACTCAACTGAAACCTTTATTGGGATGGGGAGCTCTTGTGTGTAGGTGATTTACAGATTGCTTACACTGAGCAATAGGGAAGAAAAATGGGCTACTGTTGGAAAAGTAATGATCAGACACCAGGAAAAAAAATGAATTTACAATGAAGTCTATATTCTGTAACTCCGCGGATAAAAGAAACAGGAATATGATTCTACAGATGACCAAACCATATGCACCACTCCATTACCCAGAAACTACTCGAGTGCTATATGCCACCAGAGCTAAGTCAAGACCATCTCCTTGTACCGTAACGGTTATGACTGTCCAAACAAGACTGGAGTACAAATGTACACCAGAATAAGACCAAGGCTGCACATTTTAGGCAGAGTTCCCAGCTGCAAAAAACACCGGACTCACAGGAAAGCCTTAATCCAGATCCTTGAGTAATAAAGCACAAGAGAAAAGCTTAAACTGAATGCTAAGGACTTCCATTATTTTATTCTGAGTGAAACACAGAACGCATATGGCTAAAAACATACTTGGACTTCAGGGGAGCAGATTTGGGCCTCTTCAGTGGTGATAAAGCCCTGGAAAGCTGTTAAGATTCAAGGTTCACCTCCTCCAAGCTCCGGAGTGATGCATCCCAACAAAGAGGAAGTCAGGCAAAAATGCCAGGGGGCCTGCATGGATTAACAAGGAACTCCCGGACAAACACAGATCCAAAAAGGAAGCCTACAGAGGATGGGAGCAAGGACAGGTAGCCTGGGAGGAATACAGGGGATTTGTCCAAGCAGCCAGGGTATCTTAAACTCCTCTACTGGATGAAATGAAAAAAAGCTGTTGATCCTTAGTGTTACTATTTTCCATTCAGCTTAATCCTGTCTTTCAGACAGGTTACCAAAGGAGCTCATTTAAATAGGTAACTTGAAAACACTCTGATTCAGAAAAGAAAACAAAAAGCATTTTCCTCACTAGTGCTGAGGCTGAGGCAATAAAACAATTGTTATCTATAATTCTAATGAAAACACTGCGAATTAAAAATAATCATTAAAAAAAAAGTCCAGGCATCACCATGTCTCTAGCCAAGAAAGCTCCTCAAAAATACAGAAGAAAGAGAGCAAAGGTCAGACATGGAAACATTCCCACATCTCCTTCCCTTGGTAATTTCCTCTATAAGAAACAATGCAAGCAGCATACAACTTTCAGAAAGCAGTTTCTTTAAGAATATTTCTTTAATAATATTTCTTTAAGAATAACAACCCCCTTGCCCCTAAAAAGCTTCCAGAAATTCAACCTCACATGAACATCAACTCTGTTTGTGTGTTGTGCTAGTTATAAACCTTCCGTGTACCAGCACAACTCTGCTTCCTCAGGCAGTCCCTCACCACATCCTGGCAAAAACACAGTCCTGCCAGCGGAGCAGTGCTGCTACCAGGGGAGCTCGCCAGCACAGTTATGCACACTGTAAATCAGACCCTGCTGCAGTCTAGGCAGACCTGTGCTAGAAAACGCTTGCATTGCAACCCCAGCCAACTTGACAACCCACAGCAGAGAGCAGGCTTTAGTCACTTGGCTAGCTGGGGTGTTTGTAAAAGGAATGCGGGTGGGCTCAACCAACTATGTCTTTCTATAAATCCTCACATTTTAATGCTGTCAGTCTTCAGACAACAACCACTTCTGCTCCATCATGGGATTATATTTTCATTTGATCTAAATATACCTCTAAGAAGTTGTTTCATTTATATCATTACAATTGAGTCCGTTTTCTTCCTCGATAAAAAAGAGCACGTTTTTCACATACGCGAACAAAGGTTCATTAATATTGATCCATCCTGCTTTGGAATACATCAAATTCTAGCATGCCCCTTATGTAAATTAGCCAAACTCCTGGCATATTATCTACTTCAAATGGTTTTTAGAAGTACATTTCACTGACTAGAAACACTAATAGATTGCATGGAACTACATGATTTATACTCTAAAAGTGCCTTTAGACCACTGTATTTAAATGACAGGAGATACAGACATGAGATAGGACAATGGTTCAAAGGAAGCAAGCTACAAGGATTACCGGTGTTAGGTGCATTTCTCAAAGCAAACTAGAATAGACATGAGAGGCAAAGAAAAATGGGAATGCAAAGGGGCAGAAACATGAATAAACGATCTAGGAACTACAGGTGGGAGCACGGTCTGCAAGCACAGACTCCTCAGCCTTCTGAAATCACTATGTGTTGCCCTAGGGCTTTCAGCAGGCACCTTCTCTGTGACTCCCTTTGGTCAGAAGCCCTTTGTGTCACACTAGATTTGATTCAGCAAACTGTTAGTCCCAACTTCCAACGTGCTATTTGATACCAGTGAAGACAATGGCACCAAACTGCATACACTGTTTACATCTTTTGCTGCACTGAAAGGAATATGATTATTAAGAGAGGGAATGGGAAATCAACAGCTTAGGAAATAGCAACGTGAAAAGAAAGTAAAAGCTGGAAGTTTGATGGAAGAAGACGCTCATTTAAGCAGAGAGAGGAAATGTAGACAGAGCATTGTTACTGCACTGAACATGATGGGAAAGTGATAGCATTACAAATTTCAGAAATATAGTACAGGCAAAACAACTTTCCAGCCTGAAGCCTGCCCTGCTTGAAGAGTCCTGCCATCTACATGAATGAAGGAAGTAAAAAATGTGAATAGAACCTCATTTGCTTCTACATGTCAACCACTGTTTCAAAATTGACTTCCGCTTTAAGAGAAATCTCCATCCTTTTCAGCTGGATGAAGAAAAACCGAAAAGCTGCGATGAAGCAAAGCTGTCACCCAACCTCAGACACAACTTCATGCTTTTCCATTCTTAGTATCTTCAGTCATAACAAAACTATTTTCTTTGTGAGTTTCACCAAATACATGGCATCTACAAATGAATTCATCTTAGTGATCATCTAATACTAGCTGTCAGCTCTTGCACAACATACGCTGGAATTAAGCACAATAAATGTTTCATTCCAGAACAATAGATAACTGCTCCTAACATCTACTTTTATATCTGAAAATGTAAAATTACAGAGCCTATAGATGCTATAAGCATCTACAGCATGTATACATCTATACAGCAAAGGCATAAAAACTAGATTATAATTTCTTTTTATATCTAGCAAAATCAACCACCAGCATCCACATGGCCCAAAGAAATCAGTGTCAATGATGATTCTGCACAGCTTTTAACTTCTTGTTTACAGTCAAATCAAGCAACAAGAATCCTTGCTGTGTGAAGACATATTATAATGTCACTTAAGTTTTCCAGTTCTTAAGGAGACACTTAAATCTCACCTTCTGGGATACCACTATGGTCAAAATAAAAACATTTCAAGTCCTTTTGTGATTTCTTAAATAATAATACAGAAATTCTATGGTCAGATTACAATTTTTTAGAAAGCTTTCTTTCCAGGCAGCTGCCCATTATACTTAACAGGCTGAACACAACATGAGTCAAAGATCAAGAGTAAGTTATTGGAGGTGTCAAGTGCACAAGGTTAAAGGTGAAATTTTATTAGGTCAAAGGTGATATAAATCTTCTGTGTCAAAGCAGGAAGGTCACAGACAAGATGTATATAATCCAAAGACATCACATATGACAAGCAATAACTTTAAGTAGTACAAGTGTGTCCTCACTACAGATACCTTCATTGACTTAAAAACTGAAAGCAGCAATGAGTAAGTACCTATGAGTATTATAATGCTTCCCTAGAATATGGTTTTACTTCTATATAACATATTGCAAAGTTTTTCTCAAGTATTTCACAATCAACTAAAGCTACTGAACACTTCAATGGTGGAGAAGCACCATTTGGCACCGAAAATGAGGTACACAAAGCAGATTGCTCTGGTAAATAAAACTGCTTTTCTACTTTACAATTACCATATCTTTAGCATGTGCATCTTATTACTGCTCTTTGGGGGAAAAATAACCCAATCCAAACAACAAACAAAGCAGAGAAGGCCTCAGGCCAAGGAAATTTCAGACTACAATAGTATAGTTCAGAACTGTGTATTCAGGCTAATGAAAATACAGCTATAAATAATGCATTAAATATCTAACAATGGAAGCGTCTGTATGCTGCCAGTATGCCAAATACTGTGCACCATCTTGATTAAGGACATTTAAATCTGCTATTGTAACCATCAAGCTGTTGACTCAGAACTGTCCTCTCCTTTTGCTCCTTCACTAAGTATGCATTCCACAAACCCCATACCTTAATACTTAGTCTTGG
>JBCJKH010044580.1:17250-41777 GCA_039877255.1 Loriculus beryllinus
GTCCCTGCCCATGGCAGGGGGTTGGAACTGGATGATCTTAAGGTCCTTTCCAACCCAAACCATTCTATGATTCTATGAAAGACAATACTTTGAGAAGGCAAATTGAAACTGCTGTTCTTCACACATCATAATGAAATATGAAGGGGGTGTAACAAAGGAAAGTATCAGATTTAAAACTGATAAAACAAAAAGAGCAAATAATTACATGCCTTGAGCCTTTAGAGAAGTTCTAACCATATAAGACTTCTGAAAGCAAAGCTGTCAGTGGGACAGTTATTCCCCATTTACTTGCTGTGAGGATTTCCCAAATTTCAGAAAGAACCAGAAGCCTTCCACAGGTAGTGTCTATCCTCCCTCAATAGCGTAACCAAAATTCCCCATTAGTCCTAATCTTCTTCAAGTGTCTGTGAAGGATCACTCCCAGCTCACTCTATCTCATTGTGACTTTAGCTTAACAGACCGAGGAAAGGTCCATGAAGTGCCAGGCAAGGCCACAGATCTTATCCACAATTCATTAAACATCTAATCCAAAACAGAATCTCCTTATGATGTTAAACTAGAACTACTCATGACTTTGGAAGATAAGCAATGCTTTTCTGAATATTTTACATGGAGAAAAAACCAAACCTCTCCATGACAACTCTGAAAGAAACAAGCTGTGACAATAAAAATGTCTGAAGGACCATTAGTGAGCACTTCTTGTCATCAAGACAAATGTAACTTCTATTCAGGTTCTGCTTGTGGCAGAAGAACCGTAGGGAAAGAAGGAATAAAAGAAGGTGAATACAAATAGAATTTGGGAAATGATACTATAATCACTGCAGTTTTCCTGAATCAGACTTGAAAGTCAACCTTCCTCACTCACACACTACAACGCCACCCAATTCATTCTCCCTCCGCTTCATGACTGGCTCAAAACAAAGAGAGAAGAGCCCACATGAAAACCCCTTCATGAACTTTTGATTATGGGCAAAACCATACACCAAGCAGTTGGTAGGCAACAGAATTAATGAAGCCTGATTTCCCGGCTTTGGGCTTCACAAAGGTAATCTCTGGTGTCTGCAAAAAGGTGAACACAAATTGATGCCAGTAAGTCCAAAAGTTACTGGAGAGCGGAGGAAATAGGGAACCCAGGACCATTAATCTTCCTTCCTTGAAAACTAAGCTATGAAAAAGGCAAATTATCTAAAGGTCTTGTTCGCAATAAAATTAAGCTGAACATAATAAAATGCAGCTTTGCATGTTATATGGTGCATGCATCTATGGAATACAAAAACCTATCACAGAATTTATGATTACTCACCCATTTTCTTCTTTAAAACTATTAATCAAGAATATTTATGAACGTTACTTTTCAAATACTAAGCCTGAGGAGCTAAGAAGGGGCTGTTGTTAACTGCTGTTAGACAGAAGCTGCAGTTTGTTGGAAAGGACAACCAACAAAATGATTGCAAAGCTACCTGGCCCTCTCCCGTGCTGCATCTTCTCGTGCTTTTTCTTTCTCTTGCCTCTGCTGTTCAATTCGTGCTTCTTGTTCTTTCCTCTTCATCAGCAGCTCCTCAACTCGGGCCTGCCGTTCTGCTTCGAGGGCTCTTTTGCGCTCCTAGTCAGAGAAAAGGAAACTTTAACTTTTAGGGGAACAAAAAACCACAAAAAGGGATCAACAAAAACTGTATTTTAACATCTGCTTATAGAATTTTATCTTGCTTTCATGATGGAGTAAGAACTGCTTTTTATTACACCAGTTTTTCCATAAGCAATTTGGAAATGTACTTTTCACTCATAACACAGTCATCCCATGGAAATCCAGACATTTTTAATCATATATTCTCCACAAAAATAGCTTTATTCAGAACTGTTGGAGTACACTGCCCCAAAAATGGCTTCTGAGCCACTGAAGTCAGTAAAGCCCCACTTTTCAAGAAGGAGATCGAATCAGCTACAAAATTGTAAGCTCTGGCTGGATTTACAGGTGAGCTACAGTTGTGGTGATCTGAAGCACGTATAGAGAGGGAGTTTACATAAGAAGAAAACTGACAGTTTGGATTCTAACACAGAAAGCAGAGCCAAAAAAGCAGATACACAAGACTGGAAAAACTTAGTAGTGAAATGATGTAGGCATGTGACAAAGAGTATTTTTCTGTTTCCTCTCTAAGAGTTACCAAAATATAAGGCTTTTCTCATAATGAAGTAATAAATATTTTTAAAAAAGAAGGCTAAGACAGGCACGAACCAGCTACCCGGCATCTGTAACACCTCTGCTATAGAGGCTTCAAGACTTGCCTTTTCCCCCTCTTACTGCTGAAACATTATAAAGAACATACTACAGTTTTTGAACAAAAGAAGGTAAGGAAGAAGGTTATGGTAGAAAGCAAAGACTGTACAGCTAAAATAAATCCATATTTAATTGTTCCTCTGCAACAACAGATATACTGTACCTGAACTGCTTCATCACGTGCTTGTTTTTCCTCTTGTCTTCGTTGACGCTCCTCTTGTAATTCATTTAAGCGTTGTTCATATTCTTTCAGTTTATTCAACACATCATGACGTTTGTTCTGAGCTTCCAAGGTGTTTATAAATGCAATTTCATTTACCTGCAAGTCATCACAAAGTGTCAGAAAACATCTGGGAAGTTGAAAGAAGTTTCATCCCAAGGAAATTCCATCCATTTGTTAACAATCCATTTGATAATTAAACTTGTCCAGAATAGGCTAAAAAACTACCAAGTTGGGAGTAAGTCTTTGGGTTTCTGCTGGGATTTTTTTCGTTGTTTTGTTTGGGTTTCTTTTTGTGTTCATTTAGACCAGAAAGCCCATGGAATATGAACATGAGAAACTGAACTATACCAGGAAACAAAAAAACCTTGGCTAAATACCAGGAAAATCTTCCCAATCTTCTCCGCAATGAGCCTTCATTAGTCTATTCTCTCTTTCACAAAATGAGGAAAGCTAAGACCCAGCTGGATAAGTCAGTAACATTTGTTAAGTGCTAGTAGAACCCAACAGGTCTTTTGATCTAACTTTAAATATATAGCTACTTAGTGAATAAAAAGTGAAACTATACATACTGTGTATAACGAAAAAAAAAGCAGCAGCTCACTGTCTTCGTTATCAGTATATTTCATAAACTTACATATTATTTTTTCAACCACAGGACAGTGCAACAGACAAGAATACAAAAGAAAGAATACGAAAAGGCTAACTTGAGTACTTCAATATGTACACTAAAAATCTCAAAGAGGAAGCTTTTGCACTACTATAGTTCATAACGGTAATCAATATTTTGTCCTCACTACAAGACTGCTGAGCAAAATTCTTGTCAACTCTAGGCTTTTAAATACAAATGCTCTATAAACTTCTACGGATGAGGAAAATCAAACTCAACTTTCATTTAATAAAAATCAACATCTTAGATGACAACTTTTTGAGGGAAATCATAAAACTTTATCAGCTATAAACCATACTCCCCATGACTCTGAGCTCTTTTATTGCAACCCATCTTTTCTTGCACTTTGACCCACTGAAATGTCTAGTAACAGCTGCTTTAAATACATATTATAGAAAAACTGTCCATTTTAGAGATCGGCACTTACCTGCTTCACAGTTCACACATGCTCATATCTTACTTGTACCATCCTTCACAACCTACTCACAAGTACTCCGAGGTACAAAACATATACAAGTTTAACTATTGAATAGTTCCCCTTCAAACCAAAATAATTCACCTTAGCTTCTTCCTCTTGTGCTTTTTTCACAATTGCTTGGAGCTGCACTTCACGTTTAAATTCCGCATGAAGCAGTTTCTCCTCCATCATCCTACGTCTTTGATCTAGTAATTCTTCTTTCCATTTTCGTACCTCTTTCTCCTATATAGAATGAATATGTTCATTACCAACACAGGGCCTAAATTTTCCTCAGCATTTTGTATTTTAAGCTTTATTTACAGTAATGAAACATTGTGATGACCTACACAAGACCTGCACTAAGAATAACCCGAAGTACACTGATTCACCAACTGCTTTAATTCGGTAAATTACACCATTTAGGCTGGCTACAGGCAAAACGCTTCTTTCATTATTCCTTCCCTGAATGTAAGTCAGTACAGAATAGCAGCAAAAGTCTCACAGAGTTCATGATTGGAAACAATGCTTTCTTTACTATCTGTGATGCACAAGTCACCTGTGAAAACTACGTGAAGTCAGCCAGAAACTTCATTTTACCACTAATCTCTAACATTTCCAGATCACATGAGGGAAAGAAAAGCTTTTCTAAAAGACAAGCAGGCCAACTCCTTTGTGCTACAGCAAGCTTACCCTCTCTATTAATTTTTGAAGCTTCAGTGTCTTTTCTTCACGTAACTTTTCTCGCAGCTGTTGAGCTTTCATTTGTTTCTCTTCATGTTTCTTTTTGGATTCTGCTATTGTTCTTTTAATAAAAAGCAAAGCAGAGCAAAAATGAGACAACATGAACTGACAGCACTACAACCATTGCTGTGTCCTTTTCAATAGGAGAAAACAAATAGACTGCTGGAGTGCAATTACTTCCCCTAAATGTAAATACTGTTCTTTCAGTCCTGAAATCCTTATTTACTGGACAATGGAGCACCAATATAGCTCATTATGAAAATAATATACTGATTTCTATAACACTTTCCACCCATAGCCTTAAAGAAGTAGATTTATGAGCAGTTTCATGCAGCCATGAATTTGGTTGCTCCTTTTCACTGGCTAATCAAGACAGGTAACAACTGTAAAACCTTTTGCGTGACGGTGACGACAGCTTCTCGTGCATGTGTATTCCATGTCCAGGTGGACGTGCAGGCTCCTCTTCCACTCTGTCTCCCCAAGAATTACTCTGGCGCCAGGATTCACGAGCTGTACAGAAGAAAACAAAGACATATATCATTTAAACACTCTTTTCTGAGAGAAGTGCAATTAATGAGGCTTAGTTCTTCTTGTAGCTCTCTCTCAAATGGGTTCTCTTGAGCATAGGTAAGGTGCAAACACAGACTGAAGCATCTCTAATCTCGGTGCTTTTTCAATGCTTAATGATTTTATTATGCTTTTATCCACATGTTAAATAAAACTGGTTAACAAATTTTAGAATTCTAATAGAGACAGGGGAAGAGAACAGAAGAACAAAGACACATAGAAATAGTCTGAACACACAAGCCCATCTTTCTTCCTAAGGAAATAACATTAAAAATAACATAACTTGGAATAATACTTAGATGTTAGGGGGATCTTCTAAAATTTGATGAGTCATTTTTAAATATTTGGCTGTCATCAATGTAAGCACAGTAATATATGTAAGTTTACCTTCATAATCTGCAAGAACATCATTCCAATCCATAGACATACCGCAGAAAGATATGCTTCCGTTGCCCACACTAGCCTGAAATATAATATGATCCAGACAGTAAAAACATAAAGGATCACTTGCAATGGTACACACATTAATAAACAGTGCCAGCTCAGTCATATTCAGCAATGGTTCCAAACTGAACTAGACTTCTCCAAGAAAGAGGCTGTTTCTGACAGTAGAAATAGAGACTTATGCTTCACCTACAGTAGCTCCTGTGTGGTAGCAACAAAAACAGTTAAGTCACATCTCCTCAGTTTTGCACACAGAAAAAGGCAGCAGGACAATGACTGCAACAGCAGAGGACTTCATATCACTCAGCAGCACTGTGCTGCTCCGTTTAGCAAGACTAAATAGACAGTATGGTATAATTATTACGTAACACTCTTCACCTTATTTGCATGTAAAAGAGGTAACATTCATGCAAAAACCAACACTCAAGTTCTATGCTCTTATTCCACTGACATCAAAGACAGCTTGAGATTGGGTGCTCTGAAATAAACTGAACACTCACAGAGAAATCACTGTCATTGTCAGTCTCGATATTAATGTCATTGTTTTCCTCTGCTTCAATCTCTCTAGTTAATTGCTCTTCTTCTGCAATAGCACTGGCAATGGCTTCTTCATTTGCCTTTTCCAGGCGATCTGCTAGCTCTTCTTTCTTAGCAAGAACTTCTGCCATGGACTGTAGGAAACATGAAACCAGAAAAAAACTCTCAAAATCACCAGCAGCAGATACAAAAAAGTGGTTTCCACACAGTTTATATGCATTATATTTTACTCAACTTCTAATTACATGCAGGTACTTTAAAGCTGTATTTTATGAAGGTAACTAAAATATAAACCCCACTAAAACTGTTAGTTTTAACTATTTATGAGTTGACTACTAACTCATTTAATAGCTATATGAAACAGTTATGAAATTGATTATCATTACATAATTCCAAAACACAGTACACAAGAGCAGTCATCAGAAGCAACGGACAGTTACTGTCTAACTATTCTTTTAAATACCTAGTCTTACAGACTAAGCAACACATACTCTGAAGCATTAATGGCATGCTCTACTGTTATCCCTAGAAAAGGGATAATGCTTCAGAGAATTACTTAAAGATGAAAATGGATCTGCAGATGAACTGTATCTGGAAACTTTACCATGATTAATACAATGGAATCTCAGGCTCTACCTGTTTTTCAACACAAATTACAAGATACGCAAGAATGTAAGCCTGAGTATGCTGTCTAACCCTTCTCTAATATCAAGTATCAACTGGTTCATTTCCACTCTGCTATCAATGTGGCACAATACACAAATAGGTGTTTCAAGCATTTAACTACTAGTAAGTAGTTAAATGCTTACAAGAGATACAGATGCCACCAAACTGTCAGCATTCTGAACTGTAAATAATTGAGAATCTGAAACGATGTTAGTGGTGAGACGCTGGAAATCAGCTCTAAAACCAGATACTCGACCTGGAAATTGCCTAGAAGGAGTCCAGTTTTTTAAAGATGTCAAAGGGAAAACAATTTACAGGAAAACTACAAATCAGTTTTAATCTAGTTTCAGGAAAAAAGAAACAACAACCCAGAGAGCAAAACATAAGCTGAAAGTATAACCTGGATTTTACATAGCATTACTGCAACTCTCCACTCAGAGAATCCCAGTAAAGCAGAAACACCTTGAAAGCTGTAGAACTCTACAGCAAAGAAATGCCATTCTTCTTGGGAAGCCACATACAAACAGAATACTGACTTCAAAGGTGTTGCTTAAGAATGACACTCATCCAAATTATTAGTTGTATAGGAAGATCCAAGAGAGCAGTTCAGCTAGTATTAAAAGGCAGAGATCCACCTTCATTTCTAACAGAATTTTGATATCCCATGTGTTTCCAGCTTGAATAATTAGCAAAACCAGAATAAGAATTTAATGAGAGTCTGACTTAAAATGATGGATAGTGCAAGGAAATTAAGAATTATGGCAAATTATATGTAAAAAAAGCAATGAGAGCACACATCTCTTTATTACAAATAACACATTTACATCTTTCCTGTTTAAGTTCAGGAACTTTACTGGCATTAAATCCCACCACAAAAAAGCATTTGAGCAACGTTATTTTTTCTATAGTAAGTACCTTACAGACTTTTTACAATGTCTACAGCAGGCTAGCAATAAACGCTGTGCAACACAGTGTGAGAAAAAAAAGACTTACAGTTATTATTTATTCAGAGATCTTACAAGATTTCTTACCAATCTGGCAGCACTCACATTTGAAATATCTGAAGGATCCATTTCAGTTTCAGCTTTATCATTTTCTGCTCGATGCCAGTCTACAGTATCAGTGGTCACAGAGGAAGCTTCATTTATCTGCTGAGTTTCTGAAGTACAGTCAGTATTTGTGAGAACTGGAGGCATCTCAGAAACTACTTGTATGGAATCTTCCTGTAGTGGTGTGCCAGAGCTCCCACTGTCTTCTGAGGTGTGTGCAGTGAACTAAAACAAGAGGCATTTGCAAGATTACCACAATGTATCATAATGATTCTTCAAGTCACTGAAGTCAAAAGGATTTTACCAAAACACCTGGCAGCCTTACAGTGTGAGATCCAAGTCACCCCATGTATACTGCTCATAGCCTTGAAAAAGTTGGATCTTTCTACTGGAAATCTATGTATGAGACGTGCTTAATGCTGAGTTTTGGAAAAATGTGGGAAACCTGTCCACAGCATTCTAAACTATATGGGTCACCTCCTGATTATTAACTCGCTTACTTGTGCCAACAGCTTCATGTGTTTCCATAAATGTGAAATAGCCATTATATTTAAATCCTTTTCCAATCTGGTTAATGAATAAAAGCTCTAAACAACATTATCTCTAGAAAATGCTCTAAAGAAAAAGTTGCAGTATTTGAGCTTAGCAAACAGTTCAAAATTGTACTGACCTGTGTCCTTTCAGTAAGGGGACCTTCAGACTGATGTAAAGGATCCTTTTGTATAAGCTCTGTGCTTTCGGATGCACTGCTGTCAGTGAGTGAACTCCCACACTTACTCTCTGCCGGTGGTGAAATGACATTTTCCTTGTCACTGTCACCTTTGGACTTTGGTGATTCTGCAGCTACAGGGGCTTTTGTAGCCAAAGCTGTGGATCGGGATCGAACAGGCCTTCCACGCTGAACTGTTTCCCAGCCCTCTGCATCCTTTCGATCTACAGAGAAAACAAAACACCTCATTCTAAGAGAGGGAGACTCAGAAACAGACGTATTATAAATAAGTATTTTATTACAGTATTACACAAGTTGTGGGATAAAAATGTTCTCTTTAAAAATCAATACCAAACAAAAATCAATAAAAGCAAAGCTTTTTACTTCAAGAATTGTTACCAGCTTCACAAATACTGAGCAACTCTATTCATGGGACCAGTTCTGCTGCCTCCAGAAGCTGAGCTACTAATACACAAAACCATGTGCAAATGGCAATATGTACTTCAGCTGTTCATGCCTATTCCACGAGATGGTGAAGCACACCAAAGCAACCACACTCCTGCTTTTCTCTGTAGCAACACCAACGACACAGGTCTTTTATGAAAGTGTAAATGTCTGCAAGTACAGATGCAACTGCATATCTTAAGTGCAAAATATTGCCCAAAACCTGGCTTACTATTCTTCCAGAAATTAACTTTTCCCATTTGTTTTATTCTGATAATAAAAAAAATGCATTAACCAGCATCAGCTTTCAGAAAGTAAACAGCAAAACAGTGCTACAGTGGAACTGCAAATTGAAGGAGAAAATAGAAAAGTAGTTTTCTTCAATTTACTTTGATGACCAAATAGCTGTTAAATACAACTTGCTGATCAACATTTCTGATATATAATCTTGGGACATACATGAAAAACCTTCTAAGTTATATTTGTCTGCCTAAAGTACCATGTCTTAAGCTTGATCAGATTTCTAGAATATCAAGGTGAACTCCCTTCTCCACAGACAGTATTTTGTGGCCAGCGATTAAGATCAGCACATCATTTCCCAGACATCTTGAAACAACTGTGATTCTTTTAAGACCTAATGGAACAACTCCCAAATGTACACGAGCACAAGCTGACATGTCTCTATTTGCTGAACAAAACTGTTGCAAGAAGCTCAAGAACTAACTACACATGATACTTTCCAATAAACTTTCAGTTTAAGCTATTCTGAGGACTATTCACATAAAAGGAAGACAATTATATGGGAGATCCTCCACTCCTCCAGGTAAAAATAATTAATACCCCCTCAACACTAAATTGGCTGCTTTATAGAGGGTAAAAAGTCTGGAATGGAGCAGAACTTGTATAATGGAATTAATTCTCTGGCTGGTTTTAAAGCTTTTACTAACAAAGATAGTTCTGCAGCTCAGGCATAAAGATCAGAGCTCAGACATTAAAGCTTAACATAAAGATGACATTAAAGTTTAACATGAGCATGAGCAGGAATAAATGAGAGTCTACTTGACTGTCAAAAAATGTCATCTGAAACACCTAAGGGTGGTGAGAAAACTGAGTGTCTTGTATATTATGATGAATTACACATTACCAACTTACAGGTTGGCTTAAAACTTGCATTTCTAGAGATCTGATTTTTAAAAGCAAAATATGAAATGGTTTTAAAAGTATAAGTGTTATGCTCTCTAAAATACCACCTGCTTTCAGTAAGGACACATGATGGTTAGGTTACAAGATGTGACCCGTTCTTACAGATTGCAAATAACATCTCAACGCAGGCAAACACACCCAAAGGGACATGAGAGAACAAGATACTTTCTTCTTCCTCTAAGAACATGTATGTTTAATTTAAAACAAGTTCCAGGACATAAAAAGGACTTGTCTTAATACTAATTTTCAGGGTTAAAAATGCTCAAGTCTTTTTACATTTCCCTCCAGAGCATTTCTGGCAACTTAAAGCGAGTGCAGAGAAATTCTGATACCCACTGCAAGTGCTATACACTTTGTAATACTACAAAGCAGTGCAGTGGCACAGCCAGAGGACTGCCAACAAAAAATATTTTAGACCAAAGATAAAACTGTTGTACCTACTGCAGTGCCTTTAGGTGGACTTGAACTGATGTTCAACATCAGCAGTAACCAGGAAACTGGAAATTATCCTAAATCAGAATTAATGGCACTGATTTCATACTTTGCCACCCTTGGTACCTAGCATTTTACAAACATTAAGTGCCCATTTAACTACCGTCTTCTTTTAACACCTCAGCAGCCTACACCAATGGCTGGTGTAAACCATGAGTAACCAGTGAAGTTAACAGGACTGTTCTGAAATTTATCTGAACTGAGCAGCTTCTGCAATAGTTTTGAGATAACTATATAATTACTCACAAAGCTGAACAGTGATAGTAGAACAGATGCAAACTGTAATTCCATATGATATTTTATTGTTGAAACTGCTTTAATCTAGAAAATTCACTGCATATATTGAAGTAAACAAAATTCCAGGTCTTTGTGTGACTGACTAAAGCTGATCTCTTCAGCTGGCTGAGAGCAACCAGAGAGAGCACACCTCTGCAAAAAGCCTTTTTGTGTTCATTCATGCTCCATGTACTTGCACATGCTCCAGTATGTACCACTGATGACCGGGGAAAGGAAATCAAAAGGATACAGATTATATTTTTTTGCTTTACCACAGACTTTCCCCATTTGACCCCTGTAAGCACTTTGGCTTTGCTTTCATTCTTTCCTCTTTATGTGGAAAAAATACTGTTACCTACAGGATCAAGTGATCAGAACATGTTATTACCCTCTCAGAGACACTTTTATCTTCAACAATACTCGAGGGAATAGGGTTTTAATTCTGCAAGAATCATGAACAGATATACTGCAGAAAGCCCCAGGCACACAGCCTGTGTAAGTCACAGCCCTGCATCACATGGGACAAGGACTGCTTAGGCCCCTTGTATATCACAGCTGCTCATACCCCACTGACTTTCCTAATTAGTAGGACCACAAAGGTTTTGCTGTATATAGCTTATGATAAAATTTGGCCAAGAAATGTCCCTGGCACATAATATACAGACAATGAAGAGACTATCCAGAAGGCTGCTGAACTCAACCGAAACCCTGCCACTGCTCTACTGCAGCAGACTTGGGGATGGTGATTTCTTTTGCTTGTCAAACAAGACTGCTGCAGGATTTCACTTTTTGTTCTGAAAATCAAAGTCAGCTCTTACAGAAGGCATCTTTCCTACATTAGAAAAAATACCTTTAGTGGTATCTACTACCTCAAGATAACTTTACTAACATCTAGATAATAAGATATGTTAATCTTACTTATACCTTACTAATAGTTGTACTAAGATCTTCCAATATACATTACTAAAATCTACATAATTTAATTCTACCAAAAAAAAAACCAAAACACCTCAAACAAACAATTCTCATCTGTCCTGCCTGTTGATTCCTTGGGTTTCAGTAGTCTAAAATGACAGAATTAATGAGAATAAAATCATTCAGAGCTCAGAAGAGCCATAATCACACCTATTATGATAAGAATGAATCTTTTAGTAAAAGCCATACATGCTCAATTTTTAATTTGCATTTGTTCACTGCCAGATTCAGAATTATTACTGATTCAAGACTCATCCAATTATTTTAACAGCACAGAAGAACTTGTGTTTGAAAGACTTTTGTTCAGTGCATTCTTTAAAGCAAGCATTCAGACTGTTGGAACTGTCTGGACGCAGTTTAACAGTCTGATGCCATCTGACAACTGCACAAGAAGTTATTCTTCCATTTTAACTCACTTACCAGTTTAAGTAATTTCAAGGCACATTTTTAACAAAATGTTTGCAAAGCTAATACATTTATTAGCATTAGAACATACCTAATCTGAAGCAAAGTTAATACTCAGTAGGGCACCACTGCTCCTTCTCTCCTTCACTTTTTTCCCTAAGTCTGGAATTCTTTTCATACAGCCCAGCAGCCACCTCCACATGCTAAGTATCACATGCTGGGTTTGATTACTCCCAGAGTTTTGTTAATGAATAATTCATTTGAGTACCTTGATCATTCTCTAGTTTCATTTGAAGCTCCCTGTCCCTGCTTGCTCTTGTATTACATGGAAATGACAAGCCATCTGTTACCTGGAGGCTCTCACAGCCACCAGGGCCTTGTTCTTTCAAAGATACTCCACGTGGAAGAACTGGCCAAGCAGCCTCACAACTGCATCAATACGCAACATCAAGAAAATAAAGCCAGGCAAGAATGGGGAAAACTCTTCAAAAGTTCTATGGCAGGAGATGCATGCCCCTTCTCAAAACTACTTGCAAGTAATGCACTATCATCAAAGCCTACCTGACCCTCCCCACTCATTACTGAACTTCAGCACCATGTATTATTTTTTCATATCTAAAGTACTATTACTGTATCTGAGAGGCACTTTGGAAACCCACGATTGCCTTAGAATCTGGAAGCCAATCTAGAAACATGAACTCACCTAAAACATAGTTACAGAGCATAAGACATGAAAACCAGAACAAGAAAATAAAGAAAAACCCAGACAAAGTGTAGTGGTGCAAGAAGAGGTAAATTTACAAACTGTAACAAGAGATGGTGAGATAATAGACAAGACTTTAATTAGAGATGTTAATTGTCTGACTGCTTTTAATGGCTATAGTTGCTTGTGTGGACTACTGTTTCTAAACCAAACTCTTCTCTTGCTACAGACTAGCCTGATAGGAAGATTGGACCCTGTTTCATGTTGTAGAAAGCACCCAGGCATGAAAGACAAAATTATATTTCTATTCAACAGTAGAGTTTAATGATGGAAATGGGGTAAGATGATTTAAACTAATTTAATTGTGCATCCAGGAAAAAATCTTCTCTCTCCCTGAGGACTCATTTAGTTAAATGTAAAAATCCCATCAACCATGAAACAGATACAGTATCACACCACTGGTCCACTTCACAAAACCATTCTGAGACCAACCGTTGCAAATCACTGGAGAACACCTGTTTTAGGGGAATCTTGCCACTGCAAGCCCCAGCTGGGTTTCAGGGTGGCCAAGACAGCATTACAGGCTGGCAGGAGGAGTCCTCCCACTTACAATGTCTGAATGTACCTGGCAGCTTGGAGTGCATTAGCTGGGGAACAGGCACAGCAGATGACACACAAGCCTCATATCTGCTTCAATAATGCATGTGCAGAGCCTCTGTGACTGACTCCCTCTATGTAAATTTCACAAATTCTCTTGTGCTCCAATCAGTGATGCCAATTTGATTTTACCAAAGTGATTCCATCCTCCATGCAAAGACCAGCAGGCTCCTAAAGAGAACTTGGTCTGTTAAAAACATTACTATTCAGCCATGAGAAAAATCACTGAAATTCTGCAGCCAGTTGAATGTCAGAGATAAGGGACTGTTAAGAACAAACAAAGCCTCTAGAAGGAATGACTGTTATCGCTTAAAATGAAATGTTTTGAGTCTGAATTGTGTAGTTCATTTTATTTTGAAAATTACTGAACACTGACAAGCCAATATTACAGGACACTCTCTTTGAAGCTCATCAGCTGCAGGTAACAGACAATAAAACACAGCACAGCACTGATTCTTCAGCCCTTTAAATGTCTAAAAGGGTTAAGGGGAAGATTTTTTGTTTTCCTTTTAGCCTCTTAAAAATAAGTTATCCATATGGAAAGGCAGATCTGTTTTATTCCCTGCATAGCTTATAAAATTTTCCATACACACAGGAACCCCTAATAAAAGCATTTTAACAACAGCTTGGAGCCTGTCACTTATCAATATGAGTGATAATCAACAGACAAGGGTTTCATTATGAATAGCTTCAAAGACTTGCAAAACTTAGAAGTGGAATTACACCTTCTGTTACAGTGTTGAAAACTCAGCCAAACTGCTACTGTTCTCCAACCAGCTCACTGCAACTATATACAGCAAGTTATTCCCTCAGGAAAACAGCAGCAATCAATTCCCATTCAAACAACTGTTTTCAGAGTATGGTTTTGATTGTTCTTTACTAACCGTAACAATCCACATGCTACTGAACTCACTTGTATTAAACTGCAAGGCATTTGAACAAGGTGTATTAGTTTCAGAATATACAGGTCTGGAAACCACTATACATGTCTTCTACTACTGCTAGGTTGAATGTACAACTATCTTAAGTTAATCCACGCTCTACCAGTATTTTTTCTTAAAAAAAAAAAAAAAAACCAAATTATGAACATTTCTTTTTAACATTTCTTTTTAATTCCTTTCACAACACCCAGCTCTCCATCCTGCCTGTTGCTTTTGCAGAAAGTTATCTGGGACCACACGTGAAAAAAATCAATGGAAGAAATGCTTCTCTGAAGATAACCTTAGGCTTCTGGTGTGGGCAAAGCCACTATAAAGCAAATGGTAAAGTTTTTATGTCTACAAATAAATAAATCACTTCCAGAACAAAAGACCCTGTGCACCAGGCATTCTCTGAGAAGAATCCTTAGAAAACCAATTTGTAAGTGAACGTGGTAACTCTTGCCTTCAAAGAAAAAAGCACATTTCTAATAACACTGTCTCCCTGGGCACATAAAACTATGTTGAGCTCTTTTAGAGTCCTAGAAATGCATAAGTATTTTGTTAAACCATCCAAATTGTAGCCAGTGAGACTGTCAGTTTGTGACCAACAACCTTCCATTTCTCAGGGTGTTATGCACTGGTATTTTAACAGATCAAATCCTAGTTAGTGGAAATATGGTGGAATGTTCCCTGCACATGAAAAGACAGCTCGTCTCAAACATATCTACTACAGTGTAAGGCTGCATTCATCTGTTATCTCAATACTTTATTTAAACATTTTATTTTGCAAAATTAGACTTACTTATGGTTTGAACATAGGTTATCACACCCAAAACTGACCTTACACCACACCACTGGTAAAAATAACATAAGCCACTTAAAGGGACTTGCCATTTTTCCGGGACGACTTCTGCGCTGGAGGTGGCACACAGGTTTGTGCTGTTGTTAGCTCAGGACTGGCAGCTTTAGTTCCATGATTGGCTTTTACCTTATCAGCCCAACTTACACCAGGAGCCAGGCGGGTGGCAGAAATGGTCACTGCAGGGTTCCTAAATGAAAGTCAGAGCTCTTTTTAGTGGCTAGTCAAAGTACAGTATGGTTTGTTAGGGAAACTTTGTCAGGACACTCTCTCCCTAATCTTGGCATTCAAGGAGGCAGTCTGAGAGCTAGTTCCAAAGACTGGAACCTATTTTAAAACAAGATACAGCAACTCTTCACAAAGCCTGTCTCCTTTTCCCTTTCCAGTTTTAAAAGTAGTTCTTGAATATTAAAGCTTCAGCAAAACCTGTGTAAGTTCAACACATGAAAAAAGTAAAACTCACCAACAGAAACAAGGATGCAGCAAAGAATTAGCAGCAGAAGCGGTGGTGGGGGGTTTATTTCTGTTAGGTAACTATTTTGATACCCCATTACATATTCCCAGTCACAGGAAAGACACAAAATAGTGCTGCACCAGGAGAAAAACCTCCAGGTGATATTGCTTCTACTCAGTCACCAATGAAAGTAAATTAACAAGAAGCTAAATTCTCAGATTAAACTCTTTAAAATGTCTAATGACTAAAGAAACATTCAGCACTCTAGTGATGGAAACCGAGTTCCCACAGGAAGCATCCTCTGATAGGGAATTTTACAATCACATAAATATACAGTATGTACAGCCCAATGTAACGGCTTTTCTATTGCATTTTCCTGGGTCTTGCCTCATTTCACCAGTAAGCTGGACAGAATAGGTTGCAACCATTACTATACAGGGAGTTTAACAAAGGAAGTCAAAAAAAGCATAGATTTAATTGTAAATGTAGCTCACACAAACCCATCACATACTCTGTTGCAAGGTAAAATAAATGGAGAGATCTATTTTCTATCACCTACTCAGCAAAAATAAATTGTAAATCTGGATGGACATTCCATGAACTTCCAGAAGTTCCAAATAACACTGACCACCCAAAAACTGTGAACTTCTGGATGGACAGAACTGCAGGATTTATCCCATTAATTTGATTTCTGCAAGAACTTGCCCTAAAGCAAAAAACCTGCCCAGTTTCATTAAAGTGAATGCAAACAAACTTTTTCAAATTGGAAAATGTAACACTGAGGAAAGACTCAGTGTTCAAGAAATGCTGAAATCTCTTCTGTAACAAGAGTCACTTTATCTGCAATCATACAACTGATTTCTTTCCCAAGCTTTACAATGCTGATCAAAACAGTCCACCAAACCCAGCTGCCTCATTAGCTAAAGCAAACCAAGGATAAAATAAAGATCTTGCAAGTTTCAAACACAGTGTAGAAAACCCCACATAACCAGAATGTGCACTTATTTTAAGTACAGTGAGATGTCAATTTGTCATTAACCGCTATTTTTATCAAGTCTGTCATCAAAAAAATAAGCTATGAAGAATAAGTCCATAAATTACAAAAAACATGGCTGGTTGGTTGGTCTTTAAATCCTCCTTGATCCTATGGGATGCAGTATCACCTCATGTGAGGAAACCTGCAAAAGAGGCTGAACCCCTTACTCTGATAGTTCCATACAACTGAGCAAAAGAGACTATGTGAATGTGCAGTATGGAACAATGTTTCCTTTGACACACTCTCAGGTTGCAGCAATTCACACTGAAAAGCTGTTGTGATAACAAAAGTGTGTTTAATAATCAAAAATGGACTTTAATCTTTATGATACCTATTTCTGAAGTCATTTATGCTTTTGGGATCCAAAGCATTGCATGATAACAAAGTCTGCATACTAAGTCTTGGAAAACACTTCTGCCATTTTAAGCTTGGTGTCTGATCACTGCAATCAGTCCTCCCAATTCCTTTTAATGGAAAATAATGGATAACATTTTCTTACTCATTTTTTCTGTACATGATTTTATTTATCACAACCTTCTTGTTACCTCTTCTCCAAATCATATTCTTTTTGCACCAATACTGTTGGATACTTCTGATTGTTCCCATTTCCAGTTTCTGCATCTTTCCTACTTTTCTACACTGCTTTTAGGAAGAGATGAAGATGACGAACAGCACGAGCCATTCACTATGAATTTCTACAATGGTACACCATAGCCTGCTGTTACGTCCTCCATTCCTATCCTAGTAATTCCTAGCATTCTGTCACAAATTTCCATAGTGGCAAGTATCATGCATTTAAGCAGCCACCTCTCAAACGTCAGGCATCTACAAGGAGACTGCCACTGCTGGACCAATTTTCCCACCACACACTTTGCGGTATTTTTTGCAGAAATATTTTGTATTCAAAATTGGAGAGAGCTCAATACTTAGAGGTACTGACCAGGTGTTCTAATATTCGATCTCTAATGAGGACACTGTAACTACTTCTGAAACAGGGTGACTGAGATTCCAACAAACCAGAACAAACTAAAAAACACACCCTGAGAAAGATGCAAAATGATCATGTATGCGCTCTCCAGAACTGAAAACAGCACCAGACAGTGCGGGCTGCTCAACACTGGTGCTCATGCACATTTGTGTTGAACTGCTTTCAAACATTTTAACAATTAAAAATTACTTTATTACAGTATATAATATGTACTATGTTTTAACTGGTATCAGTTTTGCTATTCACCAGAATCCTGATAGTCTCACTTTACATTCACTCTCTTTTGACCTATATTTACTTCTGCACACTCAGCTGGCCATTCCCACTGCACACGCTGCCAGTTTCAAAATGCCAATTATACATATTTTGACCTTTGTTTTGCAGTAGGATAAGTACTGAACAGACAACACAGAACACATTACTTGTATTTTAACTTCAGGCCTTTGGAATGACCAGTAATTAAATATGTAATGAAGTAAAAAATTAAGTATTGATAGGATTTTCTGTTACAGGCCCTGTGATTTTCTTTCATGAATGCAAATAATTGCATATATGATTTAATAAACAGCAACCAATACACTGATTACCATAGAAAATGTGTATTCACAAACTCTGCTTCAAATGAACCCTTATTTTAGCTTTAATAAACTCATGATCTGGTTTCATACCCAAAATTTAAACTTCTTCGGGCATTTGATGTCACACTGATTCTGTCTGTTGATGGACTTGGAATCACATGGCGTCCTGGAGACATTTTCTTCACTTCCCAGGCTAACGAAGTAGGTCTGCAAGTTCAGGAAAAGAAAGTTTCAAAATAAAATTAGCAATAACTATCCCTCTATCAAATACCTCCAATACAGCAAACCTTTAGAACTGACCAAATATATCACCATCCACTTCTGTTATACTGCTGAAGTACCACGCATTGCCAGCAAGAACATTTACTGATACGTAGGTACTTGCAAAGGCAACTGAACAGGTAAAATCACATAAAATGTTTTTATCCAAACAGATGCAGTCCGAGGGAGAAGCCAGGGAAGCAGGAATGCAGCTCACTGAAGATTTCTTATTTCCTGCTTCTGAAGCCATCTGACACATGAAAATGACAACTGGCAATTCAAAACAACCCCAAACTTGGAGAACCCACTGCTGGTGAAGACAGATTCAGAAAAACACTTCCATAAAGTATTTTTTAACTTGTTCCAGTACTCCTAGCAGGACTGTAACAACCTATAATGGACTTATTTAATAAAACCATTCTGTCGTGTCTGGTCTACTTTTTGTCTCTACCTAGGTGATGAGTGTTTGAACTCACTACTTAACGAAGCAAAACGGAAGGACTAGAGTCTATCACTCCACAGGTACTATAGGTCTCATATCTTCTATAGGCACAAACTATACCGGCAAAACCCTACTTCTCATTTACACCTCAAAGCTAAAACTTGGGCACCAAGGCACAAACTGAGCACTAGGCACAAATGTAAGGACATCACCAGTTTTACCTTTCTGATCCTGTGCTTCCAAACCCTTCACCATTTCCAGCACAGTTGTTCACTGGTAACACTACCAGGGAGGATAACATCTCCTCTACGTCCTCACACAAATTCTGTCCAAAATGAAACCTTCCTGAGGCTCCAGAGAAAACCCAGAAATTGGTTCTATTTGCTGAATCTCTGCTACAAATTAAAGTTTACTGTGAGACAGTATTTGCATGTGGATTAAAATATATGTATCAAATTACCTGCTTTGAGCATCGGCTTTTTCTAACTTCTCCTGTAGCTGTATCCAGTCAATCAATGCTTTGAAATCCCTTACATAGTTATCAAGCATCATCAGGACTTCCTGAAAATCAACCATTACATAAACCTTAGTATTCAAAAAACCCAATCCCTCCACCTCAATAAAGGAACTGAAAATGAAGCAGGAAGTTTACTGGTCTGTAGTGTTCTCATAACGAATAAAACCAAAGAAAACTCCTAAAACAAAAAAGCCCCCACAGTTCAGATTTTTATGTGAACAAACATTAAAACATTTATCCTATCAAAAAACATTCACGTTTTCCAACATCTGGGCCAGCACCAATGTCTAAAGACAAAAGAGCAAAATTAGGCAAGAAAATAATTCTGAAGCATCACAGTTTCAGGAATGTTTTCGTCTGAGTTGTTTTCTTTTAAAATACACTGGACATACTCATCAAATAAGCAAAGCTGCCTGTAAAACATGACAGACCTGTAGGAGACTGAATTGCCACTATTAACCTGCTTGCAAAGTAAAAATACACAAGGCAACACAAAGGCAACTGCATCAGATGGAGGAATTCCTCCTGGAGAATCCTGGGATCCCTGCATTAGAAAAAAATTGGGTTTTATGTCTCTGAAGGTCAGCAAAGCGTATCCTGTGCCTATGAACTTCCATGTGTGCATGATTTTCACTTGATATCTGCTTGTGTACGTACAGGTTAGTGAAAGACATTCAGCTGTCGTGTGAGATTAGCAGCACTATTGTACTAGTAAAGCACTTTATGATCGAAAGGAGTCTAAGAGTTATATTTTGAGAGGCAAAAAGAGAAAGATCAGAGCATTCCACTTAGTTTATAAAATCATCATGCTTGATATAAACTTGCTGAGAAAGAAACCAAGATAAACTGCAAAGTTTACATTCTCTTCTCTGATTAGCACACCTTAACAAGTGAAACAAGTCTAACACCATATGTTTACTTATGTAGTAATAACATTTCCAGACCTTACAACTCCAATACCCACACTATACTTCTTGACCATTACAAACCAATCAGTTTTCTACCATTTTAAAAATTACTTCTCAACTATACAGGGTTCCCCAAGTATTTCTGCATTTTTACATGAATAACCACTCAAAGTTGTAGTCATGAACACAATTCATGGCTTGAAAGATTTACATGTCACCATAAAGTAACACAGCTGGGAGGGATCTTGAGAGCAATCTGGAGCATCCCATCTTTCCTGGGTAGGTTAAACATACACTGTGAGAAATGATAGGGGTGTGCTGGAGTTTCATTCAAAACAGTACAAAATCTTGATTATGTAGTTAGAATCTTCTAAACTGTGTGTTGGTCTCTAATAAAATGAACTGTTTTGGAAAGACATGTAAAATTACCCTGACTTCAGACTGTATCAGAAAAGATTCATACACAGAATGCCAGGGGCTGAACAGTAGGAAACTAAAAGAGTTGCTTCTGATAAAAATATCCTGAACTTTCAGAAAATACTGACTGTATCAGTTTGGTCAAATGTACATGTGCAGCCATTATAGAAAGGTCCAATTACATGCAGAAACAATAAAAAAATCAAAGGTAAACTGGGATCCTGCAGTCTTCACTCAGACAGTACTGCCTATTGCCATTTGTTCACGGCAAAGCACAGCAATTAAACTCTTAGCTTTGTTCCCTAAGCAAACTACAGTTGTCTACTGACAATGGTAGAGAAAGGAGCAATTCTTTACCATGTAAGGAGCTAGGAAATCACTTATATTCCACATATAAACCCAAAAATGATTTGTTGAATGTGGCATAAGGCACCCCTCTCAGCAGAGCTGATTATCGCCCAACAAAGCACATGAATGCATTTCTAAGGGAGACAGTTCGCGATCACATCAATCACAAACAGAAGCTGTCATAACTACTCTTTCAAAGACAAGAAAAATGTGTATTGTACTCTATGATGACAATACTGAAAATAATCCACACATGAAGTTGGATTTCTATAAAAACTTACATTAGCTTTACACACAGTGTTAAAAATACAGACCTAATTTTATGGTACAAGGAAAAACACAAATGACAAAGTGTTGCTGTCTTGCAAACTCTTAGTAAAAGGCATATCAAAGCAAATAATTATTTACTTAAAATATTTTGGGAACCATTACAAATGCAAATGTATTGGATCTGTGTAAAATATAGATTTCAACAGTAAAACTTCAAACACTGAAAACACTCTACTACACTGCAGGTAATGAACGCACATTTTTCTACAATCGTGTTCCATTCATCTTTAGATTTAATTATCCTTTTAATAGAAAAATGACCTCTAATGCATGAAAATGCTTTTTCATATTAACTCAATGGATGTTTATTCATTTTGTTTAACACAAATGCAAGTCTGAAATTCAGCTTCAGTTTTCACATAAGTGTCTTTTTAACTAGTACGCCTGACAGACAAGGAGCATATGCTGGTTCTTCTAAGGGAACAGCCACCAGAAAGTCAAACACAAGGGAAATCAAACAAAACAGTGCTGATGCAAAAGTTGCTCTTTGTTTTGAAATACTCCATAAAAAAAGCTAACAAAAATCTTTCTTACCAGGCAGTTGGTTTACAACACCCAAATAATTGTTAAATAAAGGCTGCTACAAGAAATGAACAAGTCATGTATTCTAGCCAGTTCTTTTTTTTTTCCCGTTTCACTAATAAAATTTCAGCTAATTCAATTCATGTCCATTTAGGTTAGCCCATACTAAGTTGTGCTGACTGTTACTAACAATAAGAGCACAGAAAGCAAAATTCAATTCTGAATCATTTACTTTTCAAGTCTGCCACTGGGATATTCCTCATAAAAAAAAAAAAGAAGCAATCTGACTATGAGTTATATTGCTGAAGTTTGCTGGTGCAGGATAAAAATACAGTAAATGGCTTAACCTATTTTAAGGAATGTTTAGCTACACATTATCAGAAATGATCAGAGCAGAACCATGCAGCTGTAACCCGAGTCATGTTTTATGAACAAGGGAATACAAACAAGACAAGCAGCTGGAGCGGCCCCATATTCACTGATGCACATCTTTCTCCCTAAAGCTATGAGGGCCATTTTGTCAAGCAGGATGAAGCAGAACAAAAGTGGCTCTGAAAGCGTCGTTACAGGCATCCAGATAACTACATATAGATGTACAGCTAAAATTACCAATTAGTTTACCAATTGGCTGCAACGGATTCGATTGGTTTGTAATTAATTCTAGTTACTGGCGCGTAGAGCAGGACGGTTGGCGCCATCCCTTTGTCCTCCTGACACACAATACTGGCGTGCAGGGCTCTGGGGTCCTGGACATCAATACAGCTCTCTAGCTCACCTACGGTACTGAGTGTAGCAGATATACCCTGTGGTGCTGAAGCAGTGGAAACTTGTACCACTTGAGAAGGTGCTGACAAAAGGGAACCTTTATGGGTAGACTACGGCTGCACTAGAGTCAAAACAATTTTAAATCCCATTATTTTTCAAGGTCATATCCATCCCATACGACTTTTAAAGAGCCAGTTAAAGCTAAAGAAGAAAGCAATACTGTTAAAAAACAACACTTAAAGGAAAATCAGTGACATAAACCTAAAACCACTCACAATACGGCTCCTGTTTCTTTCTCCACACTGTTCATTTCTCTGATCAATAGTCCCGTATATCAAAAAGCTCTTTTTGTGCTTTTCCTTCTTTTCTCCAGCTCAGTCATTGCTTTGGTCTCTATGTATTTACCTTAGAGTTGTCCTCCTCATCTCTTCAATGGTATGATAAACATAATGGTATGGTAAATAGTATTTAAAACACACAAACAAAGACTCTAAAACAGATGCAGAGGAGAAAACCAGAATCCTTTACCTATAATTTAGAATTCTCCCAACTGGTGTGCTTTGTCAAATAATCTCACCCTAGCTTTGCAGAAGCCACTAAACAGCAAACTCTAGAGAGTAAAGCTGTAGGAACACATGGCCTCTTAGATGTGTGTCTGTGTATACAAATTTATACATATATATTTATATAGGATTATCCAGACTGCCCGTCCTTCACTGTCGTCTCATCTGCAGAAGATGACAACAATGAAAATGTAAATGCCAATTCATTTAGAAAGAGACATAAACATTGTCTGTCTAAAGATCTCCAATTCCAGCAACAGAAGACATATATTTTTTACAAGTTTTTACTGAAACAATTTGAATACATGTTTCATAAAAGCCTACTGATATGAAAGACTATCCTGTGAGAAACACAGAAAAGGGACTGTAAACATCCTAATACAAACATGATCTGCTCAGACTTTCAGGGAAACTTATGATCACCTTAGGTTTACAGAAGAAAAAAATCAATTCTATCCTACAGAACAGAGTTCATTCCATGCCGAAATTCTCCTTCTAACCGGAAATGTTCCAGGGGTTCAAAGAATGAAGACACCAGTACAACATACTAAGTTAATCCTGAAAATAGTTACAAAATTGATAGAAATACACTTAAGAGAGGACTCTACTGGGGAAATTGGGGAAATTATTAGCAATGGAAAGAATCTATATGTAAAAAGTAGAAGATGCTTTTAAATAAAATCAAAACTTATCCTGCAAAAAAAGTAAAATGGACAGAGTTCAACTGGCTCTTATCAGCGGAAATAGGATCAAGATCCTGTCCTGATCAACTTGGACATTATACTGAATTATTGCTGCAAATACTGTCCTTTTCACTGACATTAGGAAAATCCTGGGTTTCTACCTCCAGCTCCAACACATTTACAAATGGTTTTATTTTCCTGGCTGTCTTAAAAGCCAGTAATCAGCCTGGGTGACCACAGGTCTCAGTCTGCACACATAGACTGAATTCATTAGAATTGGCGTGCCCAGAACCAAGAGCAGCCCTCACAAGATGTTCTCAGCAAGAGACTCTAATGAAATAAGTTTCCCTCTCCTTCTGGGAGGCCTTCAATCTCTCAGATATCACCCTGATCGGAAGGCCTCAACTGAAGTTGTTTCAGCTGGTTTTCACATAATAACATCATGC
>JBCJKH010044582.1:0-10996 GCA_039877255.1 Loriculus beryllinus
AAGACTGAGGCTGAAGCTCTGTTTCAACATTCAATGCTACACAGATTTTGTACACGCATATATTAATAGAATGTGTTAAGGTAGATTAAGGGGTAATATGGGTAAGGATTCAAGAACCAGAAAAATTCCAGCCACATGCAAGGACTAGATGTTAGTGACCCTTGGCCCTCTCCCTCCAGCCTTCTTACTAGAGAAAAAGGAGGCAAAAAGCTAAGACTCACAAATCATGGGTAGGTAAAGCAGATGGAATATAAACTGCCAGCTAGTCACTCTGAACCTGTAAGATATTGGGGAGCATTCATTAAGGAAAAGTACAAAAACACGATGATGGACTGCTTAACAACAATAGGTCTTCTTTACACCTGCTAAGCTGCAGACAGAGCAGACTGCTTACATTTTCTTGATGTCACCAACGTGATAATTACCTGGTGCAGATGAACTCTCTTCTCTCACATCAGCCATGATACTTTGCAGCCATAGGGCAGAACCAACTCATATCTGTATTGACAATCTCATGTGAAACCACACCAGTATCATGTAGACTCAGTATAGTATCAATCCCTTAAAGAGTAATGAAATATTTGGCACAGCACACAAGAAGAGAGAGTAAGTAAGGACCTGCCCTGGACACTTACTGAGACTGCTTTAGGTCTGCAGAGCATAAAACCTGTCCTAGTGATGGAATCACTACCTGATGAGAACCCATTTACTTCACAGATTGTGTTCTGTACAGACAGTTCTAAGAGTCGACTCTTCTGATTTTGGCCCTCTAAAAATAAAACCCAAACACTTCAGAATGCTATGCAGCCTGGCCCTGAACTTCCCAAGGATATTGATGGCTCATATGAATGTCATCACCATAGTATTTCTGTGCTTTCAGGTTGCTATTTTAAAGATCTAGGAAAGCACATACAGCAAGTGAGTTAGAAGAACAGACTGACAGCTAAGGGAAGTGGCCTGTGAAAGAAATAATGAGTGAACACGTCACTAAAGATTGTATCTTGACACATATGCAGAGGACAGCTAAATTCAGTGTGTACAGGCAATCATGATACTCACATTACCTCACTTTGCAACCTTAGCAAAGGCCTTTAAGGGTTGTTGCGTGCCTGGTTATATTCATCTGTGAAATGAAGATATCTCAAACAAGATCATTCCGATAGGCACAGTATCTAAGCACAATAAGAGGCATTCTCAGTGATAACAAAGCTTACAAGATAAGTGGATGAGTCAGACCAAGGGAGAAAGAGAGAGAGACAGAGGCACCAAGACAAAGAAATACCTTTCCTCTGAGCACACACAGGTGCTTGCCCGCTGACACACAACGCAACTAAGGCAATAAAAACAACGTTATTGTTAGTGTCTAAAAGTGATCTCCCTGATTAGACAAGACACTATTTTGCACCTTTTCCTGACAGTGGCAACCCTGAAAGGTTCAGAGGGACATCTGACCCTTTGCCAGTTGGATCTGTCAGGTGGACACCCACAGAGCCCACACACGCCTGTGTAAACCCAATGCATCTCCATGTTGTTTCGAATTTACGGCATCATCCCTCAGAGCGCAGGCAAGTATTTCCACAAATGAATGATCTCAATCAGAAAACCAGTCCTGTGGCAAGGGATACATATGGCCATCACTCCCAAGAACAGCTGTCAAGCACTAGCCCTGCCCACTTCCCACTGTGTAACGTCCGTGGTTGCTCAGTCAAGCGAATGACCTTATAAGCCCACACAGGTCCAATCTGAACCGAAAATTATTAGCAAAAACTTGTTTTCCTTAAGATTTTGCAGTCTAACAGGGAGAAATAATACACTTGGATGGCAAGTGAGCCTAAATGGCTTTTGTTACCGTTCTTTTGAGAGTATAAAACCTCTCTACATGGAAATAAAAAAGCTCATTGGAAAGATGAGAGGTAGACCCCCACCCTCTCTATCCAAAGCATGCTGTTCATTTTAGCTTGTGCTTCACTGAATAAATAACACTTCCAGCCATGATGCTCTCCCTCCAATATGCTTAAGTATTGATAGATTGCATCGCTCTGTACTAAGTCTGTCTGGAACTTGTGACATTTGCCCAGTGATTTGGTAAATGAACTTGGAATATTTGACCCATGTAGCCAAGATTACGCCTTATTTAGACTGAATGGACAAGATCCTTTGTTGTACCCAAAAAACCTGACAGATATAGCTAACCTTTTCAGCCAGCTCCTCTGGGTATTTAGCTATGAGAAAAGTGACACGCCATGACGATTACTGAATCTCAAATCTCTCCCACATATACATGTATAACTATGCACTCTATGGGAATCTGTGATACAGGCAAGTTGGCAACTTAAGGACCTTCTCCCAGAGTGCTTTCTGATTTATGTAGACCTGCCACAGAATGACTGATACAAGTGAAATAAATCTGTTTAGAACTTAAAAGACATGAAACTTGACAGACCTTCAAAGTAAGTCAGATTCTGCTATTTCATGTTTTATCATTTCCTGTGCTGTATCTCTACAATGAGATTAGCTAATGTGGTCAGGGGGCAGCAGGAGGGATAGAGCGATAAGTGGGCCCAGGGTTTGGACACAGTCTCGTAGGAGGGGTCTCCTACCCCTCACCTTCAATTCTCTGCTCTAGCAATACATTTTCCACTCTGCTTTGATCTTGGCTGACATTTTTAACTTAGTAACATTCTCCAAGACAATCTGAAGGCTGTAAAATTACATTACTCAATGCAAGAAATTCCTCGTAGCATCTGTCCTGCTCTGAGCTTTTGAGATACATTTCTGTATCTCAACAGGCCAATTGTGATGTTATTTCTCAAGCTTAAATGGAAGCCAAGACATTGATGACTTGCTCCATCTTTCCAACTGCCTGAATGCAGAGAGTGTGCTGGAAAAATCTTCATACTCACTAAACATTTGAGGGATCTCCTACACTGACAGGGGTGCCCAGTCACCATCAGTGAGACAGCTGCAGAAAAGTTCTGGATCACATCATCATAACTTGCACAATTTTCCAGCAACCCTACTTTTTTCTCTTTCCCACAGATATACATGCATTGTGCTCCCAAACCTACCATGACCCAAGCAAAAAAATCAGAAATAACCATGTTCTGCAACTCAGAGTACTAAAGGACAATTTTGGCTTTCTTTTACTGAGAAGTTTGTGGTACCTGGCTTTTTTTTTCTAAGAAAGATTGTAGTTAAGGGCTCTGAACTAGCAATGTCTCTTGCATGCTTAACTATTATATAAGGAAAGATAGCATCTACTTGATTTTTGAGCTGGCATTACTGAACCCTCCCAAGCTACACACAAGAGCAGTGTGACAGCAGGCTACAGCAGTACATTTCTCCGCTAGTGAGTGTTCAAGGTTTCTATGACATCATTAACTTGGGTACAGCGATCATCAGCAATATCTTCCGTTTGTAATAATCCATGTGGGCCGTAAATGGTCCATAATGTGGCTGAATTAGTACCATATTCAGAAGCCTGCTTTTCAGGTTTAGTATGTTATATCTCAGCATTAATAGTGCCTTCTGACTTAGTGGAGATTTTGTATACAACAGTTCTTGTTGGTACCAGGAATGATTAAAGTGCTATAGATATTAGTTACCATTCCAAGTAAGTTGGTTTGCATATTAAAATGCCACAACTGAAGTGGACTTACACAGCTTTTAGTACATAGGAGATGATGTCATAGGGAAAGGTATTCTCTTGTTTTGCTAGTTTAACTCTGTCTTTTCCTCCATGAATTAGAAATTCACTGTGTGGAAGACTACCTCCCTAAATAAAATAGGAATATGATTTGTTTATATTCCTATTCTATCAAATGCTATTCCACAAAAATCCTCAAAATCTCTTCACAGCAGATTGTTCAGCATGGTTTTTTGAGACCCATGTAACTCTATACTCTTGTAGCATCTATGTGTATATCTCTGCGTATACGTGATACACCCTGCTATGAAGTTCCCTTATCAATTATCCGCCAACAAAAAGGACTGTAGAGAAAATATTCTTGAGGGTTACTAGCCTTGAATGTACCCCCACAGAACTGCCCACAGGTATTACAAGGATGCTGGCATGAACAAATTCATACATGCAAAGTAATCTCTTATACAGTCTTAGCTACAAAATAAAGCTTCCCTTTCTCCTATCTGTCTGCCCTTTTTTTAAGCTTTGTTCTCCCTATTCTTTCCTCAAATGGAGAAACTGAAGGAAAAATCAGCTGCAGCAGCAAGAGTGACAACATATCTACTTTCTACCCAGAAAAAGCTCCCTTTGGGGTCAGACTAGTGCTGCTTTTCACATGAAAGTGTAATTCTCTCCTCCAAGCATCAGAATCTTACCCAATAACTCTTAGGTTTGGCTGCAGCCTTTTTTTAAAGTAGAAGAGCGTATTTTTTACATCATACATATTGTTTATATCTGAGGAACAGCCTCTTTATGTTTTGTTTTTCTGATGCTGTGGATGTACAGCAAACATCATAACGAAAGAAGCCATCCATGAGGTGCGCTGCACCATACAGATTATGTAAATATCTTTAATGATCTACCAAGCAAATAGCAAATTTAAGAGATACATAATTATTTTTAAATCCCGAGCCTTGCAAATGTTTGCTTTTAATCACTTACGTAACCTTATTAAAAATTTCAAGACGGATACATCCTCCCACTGAATCTGACAAACATCTGGTTTACAATAGTCACATGACAAAATTCCATCCAGAATCACATTCGCTCTTCACTCCCACTATCACTCATAACACAGAACTTCTGCATTTTGTCTGTGATATAGGTCACTGCAACGATATGTTTTTATTAGGAATAATGCATAGTCCTTTCCCTTATAGAATTTAAATCTGCTACCTATGGGTAGGTATAGTCAAATATACTGATAGTCTCCCTTGTGGGTTCTGCTGACACGTGGGTTTAATTGTAGTGAACTTTGAATTCCTACCTTAAGGTCAGTTATTAAGTATTGATGGATTCTCCTTTTCTCCATTTAATGCTAAAGTATTCATACTAACCAAGACAGATGGGAATGCTGAAGAAATTTTTCAACGCCATTCTTGTGCAAGATACCCTTAGACTCTTCCTATGTGACAAACGGAGAGCCTTTTTCTAAACCTGGTGATCACTCATGTTCAGCTTAAAAAGGAAAATACAACACAACACTGTGCTGCTGACCCCTCGCCACTTTCTGTTCTCCCGGTACTATCTTGCTAGAAATAAAAGGTCCTATACGCTGCTGTTAGAAGAAGAGAAAATAAAATTTCCTCAGGCACAACCTTGGATACCAACCTTGAAACCAAATGAGGTCAGAATGCAAAGGAGCAACCACAGCACCGCACACCACCCAGCCGGGCTGACAAACAACTCTGCTCCTTTGGGCTTCCCAGAAGGAAAAAGAGTGCCCCTCAGAGATTTATAAACACATACATAATAAATGGGAGGCTGAAGTTTAAACTGTTATGAAGCATTCTCTACTCCGCTTCCGAAGTCCTCTGTGATTTAAAGAGCTGACATTTACTGTGTGCAGGCCTATTATTCAGAATGACTGTTTGTGTATAGACAATATTTTAAAATGGCTTGCCGTAGATGAAAAATTCTTATTAAGTCAGAAAAACAGTTTAAGTAGGTAACACTCTCCCAGTTTAGACTGCTATAAGTCTCACTGACCTGCTGTAGGGAAGGCGCAGGGTAGCGAGCCTGTCAACGCCGTCTGCCACGTTAGTGCATAAGGGATTGTGGTCCGAGCCTCATAGGTGCTAGGCCAACATGTGCAGGGCATCAGCCAAGGCTGCAGTCACCTTCCTGACCCCCTTTACAAAGAGGTTTCGTGCCACTGATTACACATTTAAAATTCCTTCTATCACGGAAGCTTTGACAAGTGCTGGAGCTACGAAATGCATGCCTTCCCTGACGCCAGTCGTACAAACTCACACTGATGTCTTCCATGGTCCTTTAAAGTGTTTGGGTAACCAACACTTGGCACCAGCCAGGCAAGCAAAACCCTAAGACTCACTTGCCTGGACATACCCTTTCCTCTCACCATGTCGGCAGGTTGCCCAAATCCAACCTTCTCCAACCTTTTGCTTTGTGCCACAGTCCTGCTGGCAATCAAGCAGGACATATTTCTGAGGTATCCTCCCTGCATTGAGCCTAGTGCTGCAAGGACCAGAAATCTGCCAGGAACCACTAGGTAGTCCTCCAGCAAAACAAATATCTAACCATAGCATACACATAGGGCTTTGATTTTACACTGTAATAATCACAAAATACTCCTAGCAGACCTTGTCTTTGTACAACACACCAGAGGATCTCAATGCACCTTTCAAAGCACATTCACACAGTTTCTTCAGTCAGCGAGCCACTTGCACACCATCCAGACCTGAAAGCACAATCTTTTAGTCTGTATATACACTTTGCAGATATTTTTACAACAAATTGACACATAACTGAGGAACAAGAACTTCAGGAGAAGAGGCAACAGCCTCAAGCTGCGCCAAGGAAGGTTTAGACTGGGTATTGGGAAAAATTTCCTCACAGAGAAGGCTATCAGGCATTGGAACAGGCTTCCCAGGGAAGTGGTGGAATTACTGGCCCTGGAAGTATTCAAAAACTGTGTAGACGAGGCCCTCAGTGACATGGTTTAGTGGTGCTCTTGGCAGTCCTGTGATAATGGTTGGACTCAACGATCTTAAAGATCTTTTCCAACCTAGTTGATTCCATGACTCTAACAACAAAACCAGTGATGTCTGACCCTACCACTACTGACAAGACTGGCAACATCTCTCCAGCACGCAAATTACTCCACACAAAAGGCCTCAACACATGTCCTGTTTGACAATAATGCCCAGTTCAGAGTATTTTATACATAATATATAGATCTGGCTAACTACAGCTGGGCTCAGATTTTTCAGGGTCATATAAATCCATCTGGTAGAGAAAATATCTTTCTTGAAGTATGTGCACTAAAATATACAACTTAATCTTGATACCTTTTGTGAGATATAAGCGTAGATTTAAGTAGGGAGTTATAAACAGGAGACTTTGACCCTGAACTTCACACTCAAACATCTATTAAGAGATTTTTAGAGATATTGTCCACTGGCATCAACTAAAAGAAAAAGCTATCACACTTCTGAAAAATCAGTGCATAAGGGTACAAAATGGACACAGCAAACATTGGCACAAAATTTGGAAGTAGAAAAACCTGGTTTTGAACCAGAATTTGGCAGCACACTAAGGCTCTTGTATGCTATACAAGCAGTAGCTCCACCACCGATATTGCTTGGTCATCAGCCCCACCTCTTGCCTGATTTGGGCCAACCTATCCCTCAGCCAACTTCTGGGCAGAGACCAGGTATTTTCATAGCTTAGGGACCATTCCCAACAGGCAGACTCCACACAACCACCATAATTTTGAAGGCAAAAGCATGCGAAACCATGCAAGTGTGCAGTCTTGCGCCCAAGAGCCTCAATGCCACAGAATGGTCCCTGATATGGTTTATTTCCTAATGTACAGGTATATGTGTATATATATATATATATATATATACACACGTACTTGCTGAAGAGGTTGGACACAACAGGAAGACCTATGGGACAAGCAACATAATAAAAAATAGGCTTCTGGCAACCTGAAATTCTTGTACTGCAGACAAAAAAAGTCCAAATGGAAACTCCAAGCTGCCATTTTACAAAGCAACCACAGACAAATTCTTAACAATTAAACCAGAAAAAATTAAATACAGCCAAAGTGTGACTCCTAATATGCTTTTCTGTGAATGGGTTGAAATGACAAAGCAGCAGCAGTTGATCAAGAAGCAATGTAATCTTAGCTAAGGCCTGCGAAAAATCAGCATAGACAAAAGGAAAACCAGACAAATGTTACAAGATTTATCCTGCTACCCAAGAATTTCAAATTAGAAATGGAAAAATATTTGCTTTCTCCCCTCTATAAATGACACACTTTGATATGCACTATTTTTAAATACTGTCTATGAAATATTAGTATTTTAAAACAGATTTAGTAGGGTTTTAGCAGTTTCTACTGAATAGATAATTTATGAGAACTTCTGGCTTCTGTAGTTGTATTAAAAGTATGGAATATAATACTATTTGTGTATCAAGAAGCAGTGTATTACCCAAGTGTTGGCAGCCATTCTTTTAGAGCACATAGCTCTTAATCATCTGGTTCAGGCATTTTTCCTATTTGCGAAGTCTGCATCTCTTTTTTTACCCCATTTAAGCCAGTTTTATTTAAAGCATAATATTGCACATGCAATTTGGACTTTTTTACTGATCTCTTTGAAGGCAGGGTGTTGGTTTTTTTTTTTTTGAAAAGGAAGAAGAATGCACATAATGCGCAGTCCTTTGAGCAAAGCTCCTCTTTAAAAACAGAAAAGTCAGTTTTCATTAAAACCCAGGATGATGAAAGACAGGAAGCAATCAAGAACCTCCTTGTCTTTACATCTGCCACATACACAGTGCAAGCTACTGGAGAAAGAGAAGCCCTTTGTGATGGGCAGCTACTCCCCAGTTCAGGCCACCATGTTTACTAAATGTCATAGCAGACTGCTTGCAACCTTTTGCCCCATCTCAGTTCTGGTTTATTCCAATACATGGGCCTGTAGCACATGACAAGGCCAAGTGACATCCTGAACACTTTGGAGCGACTTGTCTTCATGCATGGGGAGAGTTTTCTGGGAGCATTTTACATATATGGTTTGTTCACTATTCAATTTAATTGTTTTTCTTTCCATCTTCCCACAACAGTATCTGAGGTATGACAGAGAAACCTTCCTTCTATGCTAAATAATTAAAAAACCCTCAAACAATCTAATATCATCTTACTATTTTCCTAGTCTCAAGGGGGCATATAATATTCCAATGAAGCCGATGTATCCAGTGCTTGTCAGTCCAAGGAAATCAGGATCAGGCCTCATTTTTGTTTTTTTTTTTTCAGCAGAGAAGTGAATAGCAAAGCTCCTAAAGACTTCATTGGGACCTGGATTTAGCCCTGGCAGGAAACACAGCCATAAAATCATAAATTCAGTAAGATGAAATTCCAAGTGAGTGTATTTGGTTGAAGGAGGTGAGGACTGGAAATGTGCAGAGAGAAAAAAGTCTAAACCAGACTGTCTACAGCTATTAAAAAATGAGCTGGTGTCATGTTGGTAACCCTTTAAAATAATGGTCTAATCATTATTAATTCCTTCGATATTTAATGTGATAACATTAATCATGATGAACTCATTTGGTATTAATGTGAATGTCAGACACAACTCTCCACATACATGCACATCATTTTGGGATTAGCTCTTTGCTATGCAATTCTTTTTTGTATCCATCAGAAAGTGCTGAGGATAGTTGTTCTGTGACTTTGACACAGTTGATCGCAAGCACTACTTATATACAACCGTCCTTTGTGTTTCTATACATGTCTGAGAGCATCTCTAAGTGCCTGGTCTTCTGGGTTAAGCAATTACAGCACACAGAGGTGGGAGGCAGAGTGTTGTAGAGGAGCCACTGGTAGAGGTTGCAGATGTTTTTGCTTTGCTGCCATTTTCTACATGCTACAAGTACTGATGACTGTCCTGAGGCAGACTCGCTGTTGACTTGAGCTGGCATTGTAATACTGAAGCTGACTTCAGCTTGGTGGTTTGGAATAATCAGATAAAGAGTCTGAAGGCATCATCCAGGTGATGCTTCCAGATAAGGTACTTTCTAAGCTACCTACTGGCAGCGGCCAAGATCTCAGAAACCATTAAATTCATGCTTTTCTGGCAGACATCGAGTAAGATAATGATATCAAATAACAGGGTGTGGAAGAGACGGCTATCCTATGGAAGCAAACCATGGCAAAAAAGAGGCACCAAAAATCCACATAATCAAGGAAATGTCATCAAACCTTCATTATGTCTAATTAACATGTACTTTCAATTGTACTGAAATGTCTAGTGTTTTGTGCCAGCGTAACTCATACAAACACCTCACTACAGACTTCCCATCCACTACCAATAAATATGTCCGTTTACTGTCTTTCACTCGTTTCTGAAGAGCTTGGCATGCTGTTAGTTAAAATTCATTCTTTTAAAGCACAATATCCATTTAGCTTCTATCCTCTGAACTTTATTCATTCATTATTAACACTGAAAGCCAAAGTGCATGAGAGAAGTTCAGTCCTATCGTCGTTTCAGATGAAAGTAATGTCTCGGTATATTAGCAGTACACAGCACTATCATACATAAAATGCTGCCCAGTCCTTCAACAAAGCAGCCGTATCCCAGTGCCTAATAGGATCACTTACTTCAAATGTGACACCACCTTCTTTGAAATATTTGTTTAGATTTCATAAACATATGAAGGTTCTCAAACTCAAACAAAACCTCCAGCCTCCAGCCCAAGCTCTGATTCTAAAGAGCTTTCTGTTTAATAAATCAGAGCCTGAATCCAGGATTTTTTTTTCCCTCTGGCTTGCCTTTATTTTTTATTTTTTTTTTTTCTGGATAAAAATAAATGTCATCTGGTTTTGACTGCAGATAATGAATCATATTAAGAATTTTAAAAGCACTATTCTCTTTTTTTTTTGAGACCTAATTTCAGACCTATTAACACTTTAATATGAAACAGAAGCCCATCATTTCATTAGAAAAAGAATAAGGCCCCTCTTGTACCATATGTTGTTTCTTCCTTTATAAAATATCCTTTTGAAATCCTAGATTGGGCAGCATCAGAGCAGAATGTAGATCTGGCACAAAGACAATGTATAGGTGAGCATCAGGGACATTAACAATTTCAAGCAAAATTACAGGTTTCTGGCAAACCCTCCTTCACATTCCCTATAATAACAAATGATCCAACTTAAAAAATGAAAGGTTGCAAGGCAAAAAGAAACCCTGGTGGGGGCGACCCAAAACATGTGAAATGCTAGCATGTCATCTCCACAAACTTGCCTATGATTACACCAAGGACAAACAGCTGCTTCTTACAAGTGCT
>JBCJKH010044585.1:0-55373 GCA_039877255.1 Loriculus beryllinus
TAAGTATTCTTTGATTACTAGGATTTCAAGACTGTAAAATTCTACTCAAAATCAGACCAATATTACTAAAAAAAAAACCCCAAACCAGCCAACCAAAAAAAACCCCACAACCAAAAAATCCCAAACAATCCACCAAACAAACAAACAAAACAGCAAACAAAACCCCCTCACTACTTCACATACCAGCTATCTGGCTCGTCTTCTGGCAAGCACAAGCTGCTCTTCTAGGAAAAAACAACTGGAGGCAAGGAAAACAAGTGTAAGTCACCCCTCTCCTGCAGCTGCTGAAGGTAGCAACAGAAGTTCTAACAGGAACGCAGGCTTGGAAAAGCTGCCAGCACTTGAGCAGGCTAAGGGAAGACAAATTGAACTGAGAATAGAGATGAAAAATTAACTCAGAGAGGAAGGGAGAGAGGAAAAACTGAGAGATGACATAGCTGCTTACACTATAAATAGAAACAACACACAGCTATGTACATGGATTGTATCCTTCCATGACCTTCTAGGGAGTTCAGAAACTAATGGTAGGAACCTGACCTACCTCCCTCCTTCCCAGCCTTTCAGTGCAATGGGAATGCAAGATTTCTGCTTGCTTTGATACAACATTTCATATGCTTACAAAATCAAGCAACATAACATTCCATCAAAAGTCTGGTGCAATAGATTAATAATTCTACTACATCGCTTACTTCTAACTTGCCAACCAGCTTTGTCAACATAGCAGCTCTGTAGCAGGTTCTTTAACTTCAAATTAGGTCACTATTTTATTCTTGTGTTCAGTTTCACAATGCAGCTCCCTGCTTACAACATTCCCTTCACACATCTTACTAACTAACACAAATTGGAAGACAGAAACATTCACGTAATTGCAGTGGCTGTGGTGAGCCCAACATTCCAGGGCTACAAGATCCACACAGAATTTGGATCCAAACACCTTGAGAGTAACCAGGCTGCCACTCAGCAAACAAGCTCAGGTATTTTTCAAGTCCGGTACTGCCCCTTTAATGTTCAGTTTTAACTATGCTCAACAGCAACATCACATGAAGCTGATTTCCAAATACCATTCCTTTCATTCATGCATGCACATAGGCTCTAAAAAATGTTCATGAGCTCTTGAATTGCTGAAGAAATATGCATATGGGTTTGGCTAATTCATCAGTCCTTCCAAATCGGACAAGGAACTCCAATTGCTCAAGTCTGATATTCAGGAAATAACTAAATGTGAGATGCGCTCACACTTTGATAAATACATCTAATAAATAAAAAACTTACATAGGGTAGAAAAGTTCCCATGAAACTATCAAGTAGGAGCCATTAACCAAGGGGAGATGGTGGCAATTCTCAGAGCAGGGACAAAAGGCACGTCTCCTGCACAGAGGCTAAGGAAATCAGAGAAACACAACAGGTGACCTGGTTTCAGTGACTGAAACCAGAATTATAGACAGACATAACAGGAAGACCTAAAACCACACTTCCTAACTCCCAGCTTAAGTCCTACAGCCCCCACTGCTACTAAACTGAGATAGCAACACTTAAACATTAATGAGGTTCTCCCTGCTCTCCTGTATCTGAGCTTGTAAAGTTGCAAGACTCAAATTTCCAAAGGCAAAGAGATCACCAAGTCAGCTTACAAGCTACAGGGGATAAAATGAAGATTGTTTCTTCTTTAATAGTTAACACACCAGCAATTTCCAGACTGCTAGCCAAACTAGGTACAACAAGCTTATTCTCAAAATTGTGCCAGCTTAAAGGTGATGGTTTAAAACTGAATCAGTGAAACCAGTGCAAACACTCAAAGTCCTTCAATCTTGTGAAGGCCTAGCTTCCATTAACATAATATAACTGCTTATTAGGAGAATAAATTTGGGTTCAAATCTAAAAAAAAGTATAGAGAGCTGTGCACTGACTTAAACAGGATATTAAGAAAAGGTAAAGTTTATCTAACACATCTTTGAATATAAGCAATGTCTTCCAAGTCTAAACCACCTGCATTCCCCTAACAAGAAGGTATGGGCACATCCAAGCTATGTTAAGTGTTTTAAAGCACTAATAGCTCCCCCTAAGGTTCAACATGACATTTTCTGATAGTTTCAATATCAAAGTCTATTACAAACTAAAAAAAAAGTCAATAACCTAGAACAAACAAAAAAAAAATGTCCCACACAGATACCTAATGGAGGCTTCCCAAAGAAGGCAGATGAAACACACTATCACCAGGGGCAGAAAGTTCTCTCTCTTAAATGCCTAGGAGCAAATACAACACCTGACTTCACAGCTGAGAATGATTTAAAGCATACTTTGTGTCAGCCTAAATCTGTCTAAATTATGATGAAGTTGACCAATACGTTTCAGATTCAATCAACTGTTGAATAAAGAAAAATGTGTTTGCAGAATTGGCTGGCCTCCATGGATAACTCCTTGTTCCCTCCAAGAGAAGCAGACTGGTGACTCATTGTTTTGGCACTGTACAAAAATTTGACAGAGAAGTAAGTCAATCAACACAAATTTTAAGAGTCTGTTTTTAATTTAACACCATAAATGCTTTGAAATGAGTAATACCACTTAGAAAATAAGTACTTTCAAGCTTTCTTTTCCCCTGCGTTGGTGCAGAACGTTCTGCTCTCACAGAACTAGTCAACTTACTAGGCTCCTCAGTAACCATTCAGAAAGCAAACAGAAGCAATATCTTTAAGAACTAAAAACAACACAACACTAAACCAAATTACAACAGTGCACTAATATAGTAAGAAGTCTCATTCAGCTACATCACTTAAAATACATTCTAACAGTAGTTTGTGCACACCAGATTTCCAGAGCCAACCACATGACATCAACAGGCACACTGGTGGATTATACATGAACAGTGGATTTGTTTAATTGTGCAAGATCTGCTGGATAAACTGAACTTTCATTACACTAAAAATAAAGCATGCACATCATCCCAAACTTCACAGCTGGACACTTTTTATTATTCTCAGTACCAGAAGCTAAGGAGGAAGGAAGCTTAAGTATTAAGGGTGGGCAAGGGGGTGACTGGTTTTTGATTTATTTTTAAACGAAATCTCACTGTAATACCTATGAAATGGCTGAGAGATTTGCCATTTAAAAAATACCATTCATCATCACTACTATTCTCTCCCCAAAACTATATGTACTGAGAAGCCTGGAACTTTTTCCCCTATAGAAGATAAGAAACTAAGTGAATACTTGGAGATGTGTGTGTGTAAAAAGAACTGATTTTAGTTATTTATTTCTTAAAACTGTAATTTTGTTTCTGTTTTATGGAGCAAAACAACCATGTAACTGATATTTAGCTTGCAAGACAGAGATATTTATATAAACTTGAATTACGTGCAACTGCATAGTAATAAGATGTCATGTTTAGTACTATGGTTAGCCAGATATTTGAAGGTACTTGTGTACTGTAGATATCTACATGAACATTACTGAAGTGCCCAAGTCAAGGTCTCACATTTACCGCTATGAACAGTATGTTGAGGAAAATTACTTTTAAGGTATTTTTTTAATGGTATTTGCAAGGGGGCACACGATTCAGCGTGCCCGCGGCATTCCAAACCTGACACCATACACCACAGCATTCACACCTATTATTAAGAGTCCAGACAGTTCTTTGAAAATATTTATAAATTAAAAAAACAAATAACTATGCACTGAAATGCTAATAGACAATGGGCTGCTTTAATTTATATTAACACTGCACAAAAATCTGACTAAGGTTTAAAGCCAAATAGCAACAAACAGCCTGTAATACACTTTTGAGTCACCTACAATTTAAATCCAAGAAATGCTGACTCTGCCCATGCTGCTTTTTATGGGCTTTCACACAAACTGCCTCCATCCAAACCCTTCTTTACAATCCCACTATCACACTGTAATAAGGTCTCTCCCTCAGATGGCATAAACAACACTTGGGGTTTTTTTGGTTTTAACCAGATCACCCAATGTATCCAACTTCAAACATAAACAGGCATTATACAAATCTACTGGTGTTACAGCTGTGCTGGACTCCCACCAGTGGCTGGGGAAAGCCTTAAGGAACAGCAGTGGCCATGCACAGCTAAAGGAGGACTATAAAAACACCAAGAGCAGGACTGCTTACGTTGGCATGCAATTCAGGAAAGTAATTCCAAAACCAACTGCTTCTATGAATGTCCCAGCACAACCAGCCACGTTATTTCAGGTTAAAGGGGCATTCAGCTATGCTGCTTGGTGAAGCTCCTGGAGGAGGGTGGCTGAGGAATGTGAGGTATTTGCTCTAAGAGTACATGGCCATGTGAGCATGAGAAAGATCTGAATGTACCCAACACTGACTCCAGGCAGTGACAAACACCTGAGGAAACTGCCTGTCCTCGCCTAGCTCTACAGATTTAAACTCAAGGCAGCAACAAGATCATCTTTAGGTTAGGACCTACTGCAGACAGCAGAGCTCCCTGGTGCTGCTCCAACAGGCCTTTTCCCACTCTCCCCATAGGTCACAACCACTTACGCCCCAAGAGACAAGCGTGATGGAAAAACACATCAGCCTCATGCCTTGGGAAAAATAAAGCATGCTGCTCTACAAGCTATCAATTGATTAAAGGAACCCCATCTGGTTTGCTCCAAGTCCATTTACACTTGGCATTAGAAAACTGCTACAAAAACAACCAATCCAGGCAAAAAAAGTTATCTACTTTCCTTCTTGCCAGTATTTCAATGACAAAAAATAGTATCTTATATATTCATCAAATTTATTCACCCTTCCTAAAAGGCATGTAGGCTTTTCCAGAGACTGCCCCTTTTCTGTAAAAACCCCATTGATGCAATCTGCAAAGGCTCCTGCCAATCAGCATTGCTATGAATGTCTGTAACTCACTATCATGGTTAAAAGTAGGATGCTAACCTCAAACTCCAAATTTACCACTCTAAAAATCAGAAGGAGGCAGAACCCAAACTCCACACAAAGCAGGAAGGTAAGCAGAAATAGCCAGTCTACAAAATCAGATGGGAACAAGAAGGAAATCTCCCTGAAACAATGTTTCACTGAATTTTTTTACCTCTTTCGAAGCACTCAGAAGAGCGTCTCCACAGACGCTCACAGAGAAAGTTAGAAATCCTAACACCAGATGAGAGCATGCAGCTAGTGATTACATACTCTTAAACCTTCATAAAAGCACTGCATTTAGTGATAAAAGGAAGCACACTGTTCCACACCCCACCCAGAAATGATGTATTTCAAGACAAGACACACACACCTCATTCTCTCATGTTCCTGTAGAAAAATTTTCCTGTATGTCCTCAAAAATCCAGTCAGCAGGAACTTTTCTGGTAAGCCAATGGACAGTTAAGGCTTTACAATCTATCATACTCACTGGAGAGAGACTGCAGGGATTAGCAATAGTAGCGTAGATCAGAGGAGTCACGTCAGACCATAAGGAGTGCTCCGCAGGACATATTCATACAACCTACGTGGAAGATCTGTGGAGGTTTATTTTTCAAAGTTTCACTTCTCAAAGCCTGGTGCCAGCTTTAAGTTGTGACAAAAAAAGGGAGGGAGGGGGGAAATAATGGATGAAAAACTGAACCTATGTGCCTTAGCCTGCAAACTCCCTGAAACAACTCAAGGATAGGAACTCATTATCATCTTAAACAACAGCAGTGGAAATTACTGATAGACAGATGATGTATAATGAAACAAAAGGAAGATGAAGAAGCAGACACCAAAAGGAGTAACAGCACTGACAAAAGTCTGCACTACCAAAAGGCGGAAAATAATGCTGAGTACCATGAGAACGAAGGAACAAGTGGAACGACAATCAATTCTGCAAAATATGAGATTCCAGATTTCTATACAAAAATAATCAACAGCAGGCAATCACCTCAGATTCTGGGGCTGGCAGAAATATAATTTCTCAGCCACAGACATGTTCTAAAACTAAATTTCTACATCATTACCAAAATAAATGACAGATCTTCTAAAACATGTGCCTATTATTGTATATTAACAGTGGATAATAGTTTCTGAATAGGACACAGCATATCAGGAAGTTAACCGTGGGCAGTCAACTGATTTACTAACTTCTACTACATACAGTAGATAGCCCTGTATCTTTACACTAAGGATATTGCGGTTTGAGATGTGCAGCTGAAGAGGAAAACCAATTCTGAAGCCAGAGAAAGGCTGAAGAAGAGCAAGGAAAAGGAGGAGCAGGTAAGGACCAGTGGACAGCAGAGGTGCTTGCCAACCATGCGCTGTGATAATAAAGGGAACAAGTTCCACAGCATGGGCTTTAATTGTGACTGCCCTGCTGCTAACCCCATGAAATCAAGCTGCAAGCACTAATGACTAAGATACCCCATCAGGCCTCAGCTATAATTGCTTTTCTGTGTCCTCCAGTCCCTTAATCAACCGCACTACAAAACATCTCAGACAGCGGAGGCTACTCTCAGCACACAGAATTGCCACTGAAAAGAAAAAAGGCACTGCTCTGTGCACAGCACAGTACCATCCTGCTCACATCCACCCACTGGGCACAGAAGGCTGCTCACATCATCTGTCTCCCAGATAAAATGTTCACATGGAGTGGCCTTGCAAAAAGCTAACTGTCTCTATGTCTATGAATGGCAGCTCTGCTCTCAAGCGCATTGACTGGTGCTCCAGCTTGGCACACACACAAACCCTGAAGTGCCTGTAAAAAGGCCATAATATATTTTATTTCCAGGATCAATACAAGCAGTGCTATGCAGCTACCAACAAGATGACTGAAAGGTACTACAAAAAACAAGAATCTACTTCCTCTGTAAAGGCACCATTAATTAAGGCTTCCCAAGCCAAGACAACCCTTACTGTCAAATGAAGGCCCGATGATGAAAAAATGTGTAAGAGATTCTTCAAACGGAGAAATCTCAAAGGGACTCCATTTTCCCCACATTGCCAAATTCTGTTCCTCACTGAGCCCCTGAAGAATTCCACCACTCCCTCTAGGAAGCTGTACCCAAATGGGGATGGGGAAGGAAAAACAGTTTCACTCAAACGCAGTTTTCTCTGGGGCTTTACTATGGAGCTATTACTAGTGCAACTGTAGAAGCTGAAGCCTCAATGGTGAGGAAAGATCATTTGTTACTTGCTTTGTCTTTCAATGGGTGTGTACCTTCCAAGTAGCAGGATGTGAGTACAGAAAGAGTAAAAGGCTAAGGCAGAAACAACACCCCCACAACAGTCATGCTACTGTATGAGAAAATTAAACTTAAAGCTAGTTGACAGTATCTTAATCTACATTTCTTGTTCTGCAGCGGAATATTACTTTCCATGTTTATAAGGCTCTTTATAACGTTACAGGACTAAACAGGCAAAAATAATACATTTATCTTATTACCTATATAGCTTACAATATAATTCTGGCATAGCCTTTGGCTCAAGAGAGAGACCACTCCCATTTTCTATTTTCACTAAGGAAAATGACAAAGTCAGGACTCCAATCTAGGAACTCCTGTGTTGTTCTTGAGCCTGTGCCAGGTGTTAGGAGGCTTTGGGGAGTCACTGCATGTCATTTTCTCCAAGCTATAACGGAGATTCAATAAAAACGTTTTCAAAGCATTATTTTTAATGCAAAAATTAGAAATGTTTAAGTGTAAAGCATTTTAAGCACAGATCTAACTTCCAAGGCATTCTAAAGTACTGGAAAGGGCACAGGAAAGAGCAATAAAATAGTAAAATGCAGTAAATTTCACTACAGCAAACTAATCTACTTTCAGTGAAAAATGAGGAGTTACCAGCAGGATCCCCACAGGACCTGTACTTTTCCTCTGTGACCTGGGAAAAGGGGATGAGCAGCAGAGGATCAGTGTTTACATGCAATACTGAAATATGCTGCATAACCCATCCTACCCCTGACTAGGATGTAGAAAGGTGCAGAAAAGTTCACGGAAGAGTTAAACAATGCTAAGTGCCTGGACAACGAAACGGCAGGTGAAATTCAGGAAAGATTAAATGCAAAGGAATACCCTCTGGAAAAGAAAAAAAGCCTTCTTATACAGTGATGTCTTCCAAACTGGAGAGCATCACGTAGAAAAAAAATGCACGAAGTACAGGTCATTCTCCTAAAACCATTATCTCAGCAGAGCAGCAGAGGCAACTAAACTGTCATAAAGCACTAGGCAGGGAAAGGCAACACAGAGTACACCACTATGCCAGCATACAAATTCATTATGTACTTTTACGTTAAATACTGTGTTTCTGCTACCTTGAAGAGGGATTGGCAGAAACGGAAAAGCTGCACAGAAGGGCAGCAGGAATAACCAGTAATGTGGAACAGTACCCATCTGAAGAGACACTAAAAAGACTACAATTTCTCAGTTTAGGAGAGAAAGAATATCAGCTGAAAAATGCATGGAAGCAAACTGCAGACTTTTAAACCATCAAAAGTGAAACCACCAGGAAATTAGTTTTCACAATACAGAGTCTAAGAGACACTGAAATCACCAGGCAGTAGGTTTTAAACAAAAGGAAGTTTCTTTTCCATCTAATCAAACTGCAGGACTCATTGTTACAGGATATTGCAGAGGCCAAAAGTACAAACGGCTTTTAAAACAAGATTACATACATTAATGACAACTATGTCCATCCATCTGTGCGTATTACAAGCAACGGTCCAGATGCAACCTCTGATTGAAACAGCTCTTGAACTGACAGAAAGTAGATGGTATATAACAGCAACAGTTTATACAAATTTTAAAGCTCGATATACACACCAATTATTGAAACAGATGACAAATACTTGTGTGAAACAGAGATGACTGATAAGGAAAACTGTATAGCAAACATAAGAAGGCAACTTCATAAAAGCTGACACTAATTAACCAAGAGTGCAAAAATGGCCTAAGTTCTGAGCAAAGCTGGTCACCAGCATTGCAACAGTAACAACAGCTGGTCTATACTTTGTTTCACTGCATTTTTATTTGTCTTTTGTTTTTACAGTAGGACTGGATACTTTTCAAAAAAAACACAGCTTCCTAACCTGCAATTCAGGGATGGTCTGGCATCTAGTTCATACAGAAGGTCACTTCAGAAGAGCACAACTCTATCTGGCTTCAATTTGTGACTAGATACAAGTCACAGATGGTCAAACTGGCATCTCCAGAGAGGCAGGCAGCTCTTATCTTTTAACTGCAGCACTTGCAGAGGAAAGCCCATCAACAGGTTACCTGCAACTGCTGAATACCTGGCAGAGAGCAGCAACTGAGGCAAGCCTAACCCTTTGCACTCTTGCAGGGACACCTGTTGCTGCTCCTTCCTCCCTCTTTTCCCTTCTCAACTGAACCTGAAGTGGTGGGCAAAGGAGCTCCCTACTGCAGACTGAGGTCTCCAGAGGAGCACAGGCAGGAGATAAGTGGGCAAAAGCAAGTACACGTGGGGAATACAGATGAAAGAAAATGGCTAGAAGATAAACAGGGAGCAAGGAGTGTAACTTGAGAGCTGCAGGCTTTTGATTTATGCAAGAGTCTGACAAAACATACAAGCCTGACTCTTACCTGTCCAAAGGTTCCCTCCTCACACTTTGAAACTCTTTAATGTTAAGCAGGTGACATTTTTCTTAAGTAAAATTAAAGGTCTGAAAATAATCTTGTGCAAATGTTTGTTACAAAATTTGCTATATAAAATAAAAAGTATGGGAAATACTAAAGCAAAGCACTTTTTGTGGGTTTTCTTCTGACACTTTTCTGTCTGTCTAGCAAATAAAGGTAGCTATCCCTGGTGCACTCTGCCCTTTCACTATAGAAGAGGTCCCAAAATCACACAGAACTTTAAAATAATTTTGGAAAGTATGATTCAGCCCCCCAGTAGCTAAATAATTGATTTTAACTTCTTAAACTTTTGCTTAGCTCAGTCTTGCTAAGTGTGCTCATGCTTCAAATCAGCAAACTATCCTAGGACAGGACTGCATAATGGACATACGCACATGGGAACTGTAGAACAGGCAACATAGGAGAAAACAGTGAAGAGGCAGCAGCACAGACCATAGTGCAAGTGAGCACCTGGATGAACAAGAGAGATCCAAGACAGGACTGTTTCAAACTATCACTTACATACCTGACCACAATCTTGCTTTAAGAAACAATCAACCGCTAGTAGGAAGGCAGACTTCTGGTCACTTCACTCAGAGATGCAATAAGCAGGACTTTCTACTGACTGTACCACTACAAGAAAAATGAGTATTTTTGATAAAAAACAAGCCAATTTTTGTAGTTATCTCCTCCATTCCAAACTGCAGTGTTTGTCTTCTCCATAGGAGGGCTGAGGTTGGCTGTCACCTCTGGACATCATCTAGTCCAGCCCCTTCCTCAGAACACACTGGGTGACCAGGGACTGGGTTTCAAAGGTCTCCAAGATGGAGACTCCACAACCTCGCTGAAAACCCGCTTCTCCATTTTCCCTCACAGTGGAAAAGCATTTCTCAAGTTTAAATGGCATTTCTTGCATTTCAATGTGCCCACTGCTTCATCACTGGACACTGCTGAGAAGAGCCTGACTTCCCCTTCTTGACTCTCCCCACCAAGCATCTGTACACACTGGTACAGTCCCCCTGCGCCTTCTCCTCCCGAGCATAAACAGCCCTAGCTCTCTCAGTCTCCCCCGTACGACCTGAAAAAGCAAATCCACTATCATGAACAGCGCTACTGACTGACTGATGCTCTGTCATATCAGGGCTAAAGGAGACACAAATACGGTTAAGCCAGAAGCATGATTAGCCAATGTCTATTTCACTGGCATCATACAATATGCCAGCTGAAACTGAGTCAGTTTAAGATGCCTTTATCAACTGGCCACAGCTTCCTTTCTCACAGCAACAAGGCTGCGTGCCAGCTGCCTGAACAACAATGCAGCAACTGCTGGAACTGAAAGGGCCTGATGCCTTCAGCCAAGCATAGACCACACGCTTTCTGAACACAGCAGAAGATGTTGAGGAAGCTTGGTGCCCACAGTGAGGGTGAGCTGCTTGAACAGATGCTTGAACAGGACAAAGAGCAAGAAAGACACACTAATAACCATCTATACACTGCTTTGGAAACCTTTCACATGCAGCATCCCTGGACTTTGTCACAGTGCAGAGAACTTAAACATGTAAGGATTTCTGCCACAAAATTAGTATAGACCAAGGTTTTGACCTATAGCAATTTAAATTCCACATTATCACAACAGTCAGGGTAGTTTATTATTGTAAGTTTTTTGTTTAATTTGACTAGTAACTTTAGGACTGTTCTAACCATAGAGCTGCAGCCTGCTGAACAAACTACACAAGCAGGAAGGTAACAGACCCTTGCACAACAGACGGTCAGCAAGCCACAGCAAGAGCAAGCCCAGCAGAGAAACCTACAGCCTCTGCTACTTCACCAAGAATTTTGAGCTATCAACAAAGTGATGTGAATTGACAGTACAAACTCTCACAGTAAACAGATTTAAAATACCTTTGCATTAAAACAAAACAAAAAATAGAGCAAAAACAAACAAAAAAAAAGGGCAAGTACATACAAACCCCTCATGTCTTCAATCATTTACTGCATTTTAAATTTTCTCACAGTCATCTGACAACCAATGCAACAATTTGTCCACCCTGTTAGGACCAAAAGGGACAACAGCCTCCTGAACGCCCTCACTGTGTTCACCTCTGAATCATTTTCGACATAATGCTTGTTTTTGCTGAAACAAGGCAAAGCAGTCCCACACTCTGTTCTCACAGCGGCATGCTGGGGCCACAGAGCAGCATTTCCTCAAAGTCATACACCATTTGTACAGCCCAGAATGCCTTCATGGTCAAACTATGTGCTCCGAGCTGGTCTGACCCTAAATTAATGTGTAATAGGTATAGAATAATCTATTTTGTTAGGCCTCATCAACTGCTTTACAGGTACAGCCTTCATCTCTTTGTTGGAGCACTACACATGCAAGGTAAACATAAGTGCCTTATCTTCACACACAACATTCATATAGATGTGCAGGCATGCACATTTCTACCCAATTCCTATTTATAACATCATATGCTAACAAAAATAATCTTGAGTAGCTTTAAACTAAATACCAAAGAACAAGCAAGTCTTCAAGTGCAAGCAGCTGTTATGTGCATAAAAGCATTGCTTTATTTTTGAGAGATACTGCCCTGGAACAGCGAGTGAATTTGCTCTGGACCTGAAGCTTACCACTGCCACTTACAAGCTAATTCTGGCACAGGCCTTCACTGAAAATACACTTGATGAGCTATTGTTAACCATTGTTAACCAACAGTCTTCAGAAACTGGAAGTTTACAAGGATTTAATGAACACCAAGTGGCTTTTTGAAAAGGCCACAAAGACCAGGCATTAGTCCTAATTTTGAAGGGTCTATATAGTAAGTCACAAACGTGGAAGACAAAAATGGTATCATAATTAACAAATACTTCATTCAAGAATAGCTGCAAAGTCAAATAACTATACTGCTTTGTTCGCTGAAAATGCCACTTCCAAAATATTATTTCCTTGGTGGAGTGTAAGAAACATGTCAGTGATTAAAGATCTTGTATTGACAGATCCAGAGTAAGTTTATATGCACAGTCCCTGAGATTGTCCAGTCACTCCCTTACTGTAAAGTAACAAAATAGAACAGCAACAAGAGACAGGGAGCCCCACAAGCATTCCACTGAAGAATCATCCACCCAACCCAGACACAATAGTCCCACACTGAATTTTGAACTGAAAAAAAAAGTGCTGTCTTTGTACAAGACCTCTCCAAGGAACTTCAGGAAAATCCGCTTAGTTTCCAGATGGACAAGAAGAAATTTATGCCCTATACAGAGCATCTGTTCTTATAAAACAAGTTTCCCTTCTGCTGCAGGAGAAAGCCTCCAGTTAAGCCATGAGGTTAAATGTAGATTACTTGCTGCAAGTATACTATGTACATACCTACAGGTAGGTACGTACATACATACATACCTGCACTCACAGGACAATGTAGTAGGCAACTACAAAGACAGCATTCTGCAAAATTCCAATAGCAACCGAGCCTTTCCAAGCCAAAAGCTGTCAGATAACCAGGACTGAATTACAAACCCTGTGATGGCACGTAACACAAAAGAGAGTAATACCCTGCTCATTTATTTGCAGGAAATAGTTGGCAGAACCTATTCAGAAACTAAGCATCATCTAGAAGAAGGGAAAACATCTCTCAAAACATCCAGTCAAGGTTACTGATAAAAACCAAACTAGAGATTTGAGAGCTGCTGCTCAGACAGTCCTATGACTTGGCAGGACATCACTTCCAAGGAATTTCAGTCCAAGAGGCCACCAGCAAGGGAAGACAGCTCTTCCTCTGATGCTGTACAACTACGGCTATTGGGCACTGTTGAATCAAGCCCATTCTAAGCAGAAGAGATAGCACAGCACATCAAAGCAGCAACATGGTTAGAAAATCTTTGATACCACTGACTGGAAAAAGTGAAATAATTACCCACAGCGTACGGAAACCACTGATGTGCACAAACCACAAGGCCAAGGGTTCCTGATCTCTAGAACAGCAACAACTCAAAAACTAACTGCAGCTGCCCAATAAAAATGACTGGGGAAAAGCAAGCAAGAAACCAACACAGAATTTCACAGAGCTATCATAATGCACCAAGGAATGGAACCAAAGAAGTGAAATAGACTGAAATTGCCCATTTCAGACAGAGCCCCAGAAGCAGGAGCGCTGCACCTGGCACAAGAGGACATGGCTGAGCAGCAACTCTCCTTACCAGTGGCAGCCAGCAGCAAACAAAAGCAAGCTGCAAGCTGTTCATCACAGGCAATGCCAGTCCAGCCTCATCCTGAACCAGAGAAATGAAGAATGTCTTTGGTGCTAATAAAGCTCCAGAATAATGGATAGGGACAACCAACAAGCCTAAGAAATCTAGCTAGTAGCTGGAGGGTGGAAGCTAGCAGAGATGGGTTAAGGAAAAAAAGTAAGTCTTGCTTTGTAGAAAATACTTTTCTCCTTGTGCCATGCTACACGGGATCACATGGTGGGTAGACCAGGAAAGCTGCTGTATAAAACTGCCACAAAGAAGAACCTTGGACGATGGAAAACTGCATTTCTCATGGCAAGAATTGAGTCTCATACTGAACATGTAAGAATGAAGAAAGGTTAAGAAAGCGAGCAAAGATTTCTTAGACTGTATCTGAATTTTCATAGGCAAATTTTAGGCTAATCAGTCCCCAAGTGTTAAACTAAGGCTGTAGTTTGGCAAACACTTTAAGCTGGCATAAATTTACATTGCTGCTGAAAGAAAGTCTCACCATCTGCCAGTCCCCTGTGCCAGCACAAACATCCGAACACTGAACCAGGAGCACTTCTTTTGCCAGTTTATTTTTCAGATGGATCAGATCCCCAAACCAGTTCACAGGATGGCCATATAAATACTTGTGCTGGCAAAGAAGAGTGACTACTTCTCCAGCAGTACCAGCTGAAAGCATTCACTGAACTTCAGCCTAGGACAGAGGTCACAGGTAGTGCTCTCCACCCCCAGACATGCTGTATTCCTACCACACTTCAACATCAAAACCATCACAGTTGCCCCTCAGAAACTAGCATATCTTTATCATTTTCTCTGGTAGGAGAACCCGACAATCTCAGCAAAGCTCACATTTTCATTTTCACAAATTTCTTTTCTGGATGCTGTGCTTCTTGACCATTTGTATTATTCTTGATCATTTGTATTAGAGACAACAGACAGCCTTCTGATCTTATATTCCATTTGGGACCCAGAATGCTTGTACATGAAGAACAACAAATGAAACTGTGCTCATCATGTCAGGGCTCTACTCCAACAGGGACAGAAGAACTGCAGGCTCCTGAGCACCCGTGAATCACCATACAATTCTTCCCTGACCAGCACACTTGTCAAGATCACCAACAGAAACATCACTGTTGGGAAAAGGATTGATGAAGATGACCATTGGTCATACTCTATATCAAGGTCAAGCAACTTAAGCGAGTACTAGGAGACAGAAAGACCCAACTACACTTCCCACAACTTAGTGATAAATTCAAACCCATACAATCATCCGTTATGAACCAATCACATCAGTCAGTTTTCTACCAAGAAATACATTCACGGCATGATAGTGAAGTAAACCCCCAGAATGATACAGAAGGATCCCTGTAACCAAGCATGCCACAAGCAAACTGAAGGGGAATTACTCACTACAGACATTCCTCAGCTCATATCCACAGCCACAGCTCTTGGAGCCTGTGATCAGAGTAGGACTCACACAAGCTGCAGCAGAGCCCTGCACCCACCTCTGTGCTCCCTTTCCTTTTACCATGTTTTGCCATCATCACCACTTTCTAGTACCTGCCCACTTGCTGAGTACTTATTTTCCATCTCTTATTTTCATTTGTCTTATTGTCACACACACTCGTGGTTGTATTTTGTAGAATAAGATACAGTGGAAAGAACATCCAGAAGTCTTGCTCAAGTCTCCTGCATGCTATTTTAAACAGCATCTGCAAAGCTCAAATTTAATCTATCCCCTCTCACATGTTCCCTTTGCCCCCTCTCAGTGAGCGCTACACAGCTGCTGACATCTTCAGCTCTGTCAGCTGATTACTGTTCCTTAGGTACATTTCTCTTTCCTTGGTAACATTAATCCAACTAGTTTGTAGGAAAGCACCAATATAAACAGATGGCCAGAGCAGGGCACCTTTTCTTTCCAGTTTATAGAAAAGCTAACAGCAGGGTATGAGAAGTCCACTCACTCCTACACAAGATTTTCTAAAGGAGCATTACCAACTCTGAAAGAGGCACAGTCGTACTAGTCAGAATTCAGAGACCTCAGGTCTTCAGCAAACTCCAGGATGCTCCAGCACACAGCATCATGCTGCAAACTGATGAGCATCCAGGGAATTGTAAGCAGCAGTTAAAGTACTTATGATCGGGTCAGTTTATTTTGAGACTGGAGGCGGGGAGCGAGTAAGAGATGAGCAATTATGTAATTGAACAATTCCAAGAAAAAGCAGGAAAGCAGGCTTGCACAATGTGTAGCTAACAAAGCAAATTTTTAAGCCACTGGTGTCTGAGCAGGGGGTGCCACTGGCCTACTGGTAGAGACAGGAGAGCGTTAAAATGCAGCAATTTGAACTGCAAGTCTTCTGGCTGGTTACAAAAAGTGAGAACAAAGCAAAACGTGAAGGGATATAACAGGGACTGTCAAAACCTCTATTCAATCTCCTACTACTAAATGGCACAGAGTAGTGTTAGAAGATGGGTGGTGATGGGAGCAGAAGCAGGAACGGTTGGTAAAATCAGATGACCATTTATATAGTGATTATTAGAAACCCATGACTGGGATGTCCCAATATTACTGCAAAAGTAGTAAAAGATGCAAACTTCAGATTTATAGGAAGTTTTAAATGATTGTCAGGGTTCACAATAGGGGAAAGAGAAACCTAGCAAAAAAATCTTGAAGCTACCCCCTCCCTTGACCCCTTCTCAGCCTCTGTGTGGGGGGAAAAGGAAAAAAAACTCATCTGGGTGAAATTCAGGATTTCATTCCCTGACTTTGATGAGCAGGTTTATACCTCCACTGGCTATCTAAGACAAGACAGGCAGGAAACAGAAATACGTGCACACACCTGCACATACAAGTTTGGTAACTGATAAGGGAAAGGAGAAAAAAAAAAGGAAGAAAATAATATTTTGGGAAGATAGTGAGGAAGAAAAACCTAGAAAATAACAGGAAGTAGAAAAAAGACGCTACAGCTCATGTATGCAAGTATGTGCCACCATCTGCTAGGGAGAAGAAGGAAGCAGAGTCTGGAAAGAAAGAGACTAGGAGAACAAAAGCAAGGAATGCAGTAAATCAAGACTTCTGAGATGAGTGAATAGTTAGCCATTCTCTTATACCTGCTGCTGTACTGTCCACAGACCTGCGATACAGACACCTTTCAGGGTGGAGAGTAATCTACCAGTCAGGCCTAAACAGAATCACATCACTTGATCAGTTCTAAGTAGCCCAGTTAGTCTAGAGAAAACCCAGAGACTTTCAAATGTAAAATCTCAGGTTTCTCGGACTTAAGTTCTTACCTTATTTCATGTAATTTACCTTAAGAGACCAGACCTATTGAACGGAAATCAGTTTAAAACAGATTCAATTTAAACAATGTACTTTTTCCCTAACAGTTTTACAGGCTAGGAGATGCGGGGTATACATCACCTTTGTATGTACTGCTTCCAGACACTTTGTAGAAGTGATGGCAAATTCAATGCCAACAACACCAACAAGTGTACAAGTTAAGCCTTAAATGAATTAAATGATAATCTAGGTATCATCTCTTCAATTTTATCTACAGCTGTTTTTCTGTAACACCAAAACCAATTAGCCTTGATCAACAGCATCATTAAAACCCTTGATCAATAATCCATCCATTTCTATAAAAGTACCCAGCTGCTAGTTAAAGCACAGAGAATAAATCTGATTTTGTAGGTGCATTCAGTTAGCAAAACAATAGTAGAACAGTAATAGAAAGAGGGTAGGAATTTCAGCACACTGTGGAGCGGACTTATGATTCATTCCCTCTTATAAGATATGCTTGTTTACAGAGCTTGAACTAGATCTGGTAAAGGTTAAAGATTCAATAAGAGCTCCTGTGATTCCTGTGACATAATGCCAACCCTCGCACAACCTTCAAAAACAAAGCCAGTTTTCTAAGACAACACTGCAGTGAACCCAACAACGATATTTTAGATAACTGGCTGCAAGTGGTTTGGGGTTTTTTTGCTTGTTTTTTATTTAAAGGTCTGTCATGGTTTAAGCTGAACCCAGGACAAGGTCTAATAAAAGAACATTAAAGTTAGGCTTAAAAACAAAGAACAAAACAAACAATACTATCTTATAATTGTGAAAACAAAATCCCCTTCTCCTAATAGTTACAACACTGCACATCTGATTTCCCAGTAAATGATTTAAGGAAACAGATCTAGATGTCACCACCCCAGATCTCCTCAGCACAGCTATATCACTGACATCTATGAGCACAGCCCAGTTCTAGCAGGTCCCCAGCTGCATGAGGTGCCATAACACACTGCAGTCATTTAATACTGTGCCAACCCATCACCTTGTGCAGCTAGCATACATTGGTAGTATTTTAGGGAGCACAGGGGAATCCCCAAGGGCTGGAATTCTTTTGCTGATTCAGATGCTGGGGAATTACAATTCTCCAGTGACACTGCAAACTGGTTTATTTAGCACCTTCAGTAAAATGGTACCCTAAGCTCTCCACACACCAACTATGCAAACCACAGTATTGCAACATACGCACACAGGAGTAATAAAATTATTCTATAAGAGCTCAGTCGGTCAACCTGTGCTAAATTTCCATGTGTTTTGGTCCTCTTACTTGAAACAAAACCAGTAAGAATAAACATTACATGTGGATCGTGCCTTTCAAAGTCTTTGCTGTGAATGCAAATTCAACATACCCACCAAGATTTGAAATTAGACTGTATTTGACTAAATCATCTAAGCAGTTGTCACCATGCAAAGTGCACTAAAAGAAGAGAGTAACCTGTTGCAGCTACCACAGTATCTCTACTGTACACCCATCTATACTGCCAATAAAAAGTATGCTGGGATTCCAGCAACAACCATTCAAACTCTGATGCAGAAAAAGCAGGGGCAAGAAGTGAGTTAAAAATTATTTCAGATAACCAAGAGGTGTCTCTGTTTATTTTACATCTTCCTTTCCCCCTCTAAACAGCCAGGAGCCCTGCAGAGATGTACAGAAGTTATCACTGATGGACTGTAGTAACTTCCTGTGGTATTAATGGCAGAGGAAAGGTGCATTCTCCAAAGACACAAGACAGGTGAAAGTCATATCACTATCTTTGCCATTCCCAAACACTGATGAACCCCACATTTCAACATATCAAACTCTTCTACTGACCTGTCCATCTCTTCTCACCAACTGCTTCTGTTTATTCAACTCAGGGTGGTATCTGTGAGAGTGACTGACAGTTTTCATATTTCAGCAGTGACAGAAAAACAAGTGAGGCTAAACAATCCTCACCGTGTTGCTGCTGCTCCACAGAAGTGTGCTGCATTAACAGACTAATTTTTCTGCCCTTCACAACTGGCAGAAGCATCAGTATCTTACTACTTAAAAACGTAAAACAGTAGTCCAGGAATCACATGCATGATTCAGGATTACAATTCCGAAAGTCCTTTTCTAAAGCCCTGGCGTGTACAGCTACATATAAACCCAAAAAGTATTCCTTATTGCTGCATAAATTGAACCCAGCAAAGCCACTGGTATTTTTAGACTGTCAGTTTGAAGCACTGGAGCCTTGAAATGATTTAGGACTGTCTCAAAGACAGGTTGGCTTAGTAAAAGTCAAAGGTACCAGGAATCTAGGAGGAGCGTAGACCACATTTCCATTAAAAGATCTGAGTTAAACTAAAGGTACGCAGAGACCACATTTTACCAAAAAAAAAAAAGAAAAAAAAAAGGAAAAAAAAGAAAGATATAATTCCCACCCACTTGTCTTTATCACGGGAGTTTCCCATGCCTCAAACAAATCCAAGGCTGTTTTCTGCCTCTCAGTTTCTCCCCTCCTCCCTCCCGCAGCTTCCTACCAGCTGAGATTCTGCAGCTGCAGCAACAACAGCCCGTCTGTGACAGCGCAACCACCACTGCGGGCTGGTTCCTACTAATTCACTAGCTTCCTTATGTTTTAACAGAGGTAGCAAATTGTGAAGGGGCTTCCCCACTCTCTCCCCCCCCCCCCCTTTAATTTAACTGAAAAGGCACTGATGAATATTCATTGCTAATCCTTCACCGAGCACGTGAGCTTTATTTAAAGGACTGGAAGAGACCTGCAAGTTAGGGTAATATGATGGGGAGATTTCTGATTCAGTTCTCTGGTCCCAAAATACATCTAAAGACTACGATTATTTTGCAAAAAAGAGACTACATGATAGTAAAAAATAAGCCTCTCTGCCCGAAGCTCCCCAGCTCTTCACGCCGGTGGCTCCGCTGGCTACCGCGGCACCCATCGCAGGAGCTCGCACTGGGGCTCCCTGGTTGACAGGGTCGCCGGCGATGTATCCGGCTTTTGAGACAACAGTTCACCGCTGCGGGTCTCCTTCCCCACATGTTTAAAGCCAGCACTCGGCAGGCCGCATTCTGAGCCCGTACTTACAACACACACACCCCGCTCTGGAAGAGCGAACAGCCCTTTCGCACCTCCTGGGTCGACCGCAGACGGTCACCGGACAACACCCGCAGGGAAGGTCCCGCCACGGCCGGGGGTCGGCGCCGGGCGCACCCGCACACACACACACACACACCCCCACCCCCCGCAACACCGGACGTGCGCACCCGCACGCACACCCGCAGACAGGCGCACACGTGCGCGCACACCCGCCCCTGCCCGGGGAACCGCCGGTTCCGCTCCCCCGCTCCTCGCCCCCCGGCTGCGGGGGACACACGGGGGGTCCCGCACTCACTTTCGTCCTGCCGTTGATTTTGTAGTTGCCCAGCTTGCCGTTGCAGTGTCGGATGAGATCGTCCATGCTGTTCATGAGGAGCCGGATGGCCTGGCAGCCCGGCTCCTTGCCCTCCACCCAGGTGATCTTGTCGCCGCGGATGTCCTTGGAGGAGTCGCTCTTCTGGCTGACGAGCTGCCCGTCGGTGAAGCGGCCGGTGTGGTGCAGGGCCCGCACCTCCTCGGCCACCAGCCCGCCCAGCTCCTTGCCGAGGAAGTCGTCCACCACGCAGATGCCGTGCTTGTTCATGCAGGGCACGATGTACTCCAGCGCCAGCCGCTGCGGCACCAGCGACTTTGTCTGCCCATTGGGGCGCAGCGCTGCCCCGCCGGGCCCCGCCTGCACGCCGCCGGGGTACAGGTTCGACTTGTCCCGGTACAGCAACACCGCGTCCCCGGAGGGCGAAGGGGACTGGGCCGCGGCCGGGGCTTCCGCCTCACCAGCGGCGGCTGCTGCGGCGGCGACGTGGTTGTTGGCCAGCGGGGCGGCCTCGGCGGAGGCCTCCGGGGGCGGCGGCGCTGCGCCCTTCCCCGCCGCAGCTCCGGCCCCCGCCCGGCTGCCGCCTCCCGCCGTGGCCCCGGCGCTGTGGGCGCGGGTCGGTGGGGGGTGCCCGCCGCGGGGCTCGGCAGCGCCCCCTGCTGCGGCTGCCGCTGTGCCTCCGCCGCGGCAGATGAGCTTGTGCTTCTTCCAGTCCTGGCGCTGGTGCTCCTTGCTGCAGTAGAAAGAGCTGCGGCAGCGCCCGCACCGTAGCAGGTTCTCCATCTTCCCGCACAGCTCGCAGTACTGCCGGTCCCGCTCGCTGCTGCTGCTACTGCCGCTGCTACTGGTACTGCTGCCGCCGCCGCCACCACCGCTGCCGCCGCCGCCGCTCTCGCCACCGCCCTGGCCGGCGCCGCCGCCGCTGTCATTCGCCATGGCGCTGGTGGTGCCGCCGCAACCCCGCTCCTCCGCCGAGGGGTTATGTAAGGAGGCGGGCGGGAGCGGCGCTAACGCGGGCCCCCGCCCGGCCGCGCGGGGAGGGAGCGCTCACTGCATCATGGCCGCCCGGCTCCTCCGCGGCCCCCGCCGCTCTCCGCCGGTCCACGGCCTCCTTCGGGCGGCCGGGCGCGGGGTTGCCGCGGGGCCCGCGCCGCCCTCCCTGCGCCTCTAACGCCGCTAGCGCCGCCTCATTGCCGCCCCGGCGGCGGCGGCGGCTCGGCCTGACGGGAGAGAGCGGCGGCGGCGGGCAACCGGCTGGCACGGTGGGGGGCCTGCCTTCCGCTCCCCTCCGGCCTCTAAGCCCAGTGCGCGGGCCGGCGCGGCCGCCGCCTCTCCCCACCGCGCCTCTGCCGCTGTGTCGGGCCGAGGAGGAGGTGCCACTCTCGCAGCCCGCTTTGCACGTACGCCACTTCCAGCCCGCCAGCGCCGGCGGCGCGTCAGGCGGGCGGGGCCGCGCCGCCAGGCGGGCGGGGCCGGGCCGGGCCGGGCTGCACCGTACCGTGTCGAGTCGAGTCGAGCCGAGCCGGGACGAGGCCGCGACGTGCTGAGGGGCCGGTCGGCGGCTCCGCACCGCCGCAAACTTGGGGCCCGGCTCCGAGCGCACGGACAGGCTTCGGGCTGTGACCGGGCGGCCTCTACTGGGGAGACCTCGGTTCGGCGGGAGGGCGACCGGGCGGAAGCAGCCATCGAGCAGTGCGGCCTCCCGGGCTGCTGCGGACCCACGCCGTCAGGGACGGGGAGAAGCGCTGCTGAGGGGAGGGGGGGGTCATCGGTCTCGGCGTCCCCGCGCGGGCTGTGGGTCGCTAATCCGTGCATGCTCTTGACCCTGCCGCCAGTGTTGAGCTGTCCCCCGGGTGTGCCCGCTGCGGGTGGGGCAGGGCACCGAAGAGCAGGAGGGCACCGGGCTGACATTGAAGCTGGGCATGTGGTCTGGGGCAGCGGAGGGTGTCGGAGCACCCTGCCACAATGGAGGGGTACATTTTGTCGCTCCCGTAGGCCCCAAAATATCCCCGCCTGATGGCTGGCGGAGTGGGACAAGCCTTGGCTCCCTCATAAATAACCGGGGGTTTGTGTCCCACCTAACTTGGTAATGAAGGCCAGAGTCAGACCAGTTAAAAAAGCAAAAAGGAGGAAGAAGGAGCAGGTGAGGTGGCCACTGAAACGAGGAAAGGCCAGGACTTGGAGCCAGTGCTGTGATCAACATGGCAAAGTCCCCGACAGGAAAAAGAAAGCTGGTTTTGGCAGAGCAGTGCTGGTGGGAGAGACAAAGGTCCCAGCGCAGTCACATCAGCTGTCAGAAGCTGTATGGGGATTTGGACTCTTCTGAGGTGATATGTAATCTCCAGTCGATCTCGAAATCATGGTTTTGATTGCTTGTGATAGATGTTAGGGAAGTGCAGTGCATTGTGCAATCTGCCGTGATACAGCGCAACATGGTGGTCGGTGCCTTGGAGCCACGTGGTAAACCGGAGCAAGGTTCTGCCCACCCCCTTGGAAAGCCATTTGGTGAACAGACAGCAAGTGTTCCTTCCGTGGGCTGGGCTGGCGAGAGGCAGCCGCTGCAGCTGGTGTGTACTGCCTGTAAGTTAAGCAAATCCATTATAAAGTCTAAGGAGTGTCAAATATATGGTCCAGTATACACTTCTGGGGGTAGAAAGGTGAAAGCAATCTTCTGGGTGGTAACCCATAGGCTGAAGCAGGGTTTTGTGTGATTCTAGGTAAAGCAGTTTTTAATTTGCCACTATAGAAGAGGAATAGTAATGCTTTTGCTTCTCACAGGCTGGTGTGAGGCTTAGGACTGTAATATACTTGTATTATAGTGAGATGGCTTTATGTACACAGCTAGAATGGTTTGGTTCTTACCATCTCTCCATAGAATTTGATTTACAATAAACTGACACAGCGATAGGACTTTGAGGAATGTTAGGCACTGCATGTACTATGTGAAGGATGTAAAAGGAGAAACAAAGTGTGCCAACGCTACAAATGCGTGTGGTACAGGCAGAAAATGAGAAGGAAGACCAGGAGGAATTGTTAGGCGAAAGGAGTACTAAGAGGACAAGGTCATGAAAGCCCAAAGGGTGAGATTTCAAAGTGAATGCGATCAGCATGCTCCAAGGCGGAATTAAAAAAAAAACCCAAACAAAAAGCCCAAAATGAACTGGAAAAGCTGGGAACTAAAACCAATAGAGTTGCAGTTCAGTAATTTCTCTGTTTATTGCTCTTGGAGGAAGATACAGCAGTAGAGGTGGAAAGAGGTGAGTTAAAAACAAATTTTAAGCCCATAGCATGAAGTGGACAGATTTTTAATCTTAGTTTAATGAGAGTTGTTCTTTAACTACAGGTAGATGAAGTATGTCAGAAATAGCTAGGCATCTCTCCAACTTGCTTTAAACTGATAAATGCAACTGAATTCCTTGGACTTGCAGCATTGTTAAGCTGGGCTAAATGAGGAGAGAGTCAAAGCTGTTATTTTCACAGACTTCAGAAATGCAAACAATGACTTCCTGCCACAAAGAAACTGAAGAGTTAAAGACTTTTCGCATTCGATGCATGCTCCTTCAGCAAACATAGCGGAGATGAAGGTCACAGACTTGAAACTCAATAATCCAGCTATGAAACAAGAAAAGCACTAAGGTACAAGTATGGTGCCTGACTAAATCCTAATGATAGTTATTAATTTATGGGCTAATTTGGCTTCAGAAGTCTTTTGTTCTTTCCCTCTCTTTCACACATGTCATTTGGGATACAATTAATGGTCTTGGTCTCCGTTTTTACTAAGTTTTACTTTGGCTAATGTGCTGAGCTACTTCAGATTGTCTTGGCAGACCCCAATGTGGTCAACAGAAATACCAAGTTCAACAAAACCCATCTTTAGGTATATGAGGCATGTGCCATATTTTATGGTTGAAGCACTTTGTCTGCAGCAGAAAACAATTTAATGAAGGTTGTGGCCCGGCAACAAAGCTGCAGAAAAGAGACAAAGCTGTAGAAAAGAGTGGTGGCAGTAAGGAAACTTTGGAAGACAATGACTATTTATATTACCGTAGTGTCTACAACATCCTAGAAATGTTTTCGAAGCATATAAAGACTATTCATTTTTTTTTCCTTAGCAGACAATGTAAGGATAAAGCATGACAAAAAGCAACATACGGTATACAAAGCAAAATGACCAGCGCCATGGTTTCCGAAATTGAGGGGGAAGGGACTTCCTCCTCTTTCTTCTCTGGTTACTCTTCACTTGCTAATGTGGTATAGCCAGTTCCTTGTCTGTGTCAATGAATGTTGGAGAAGGTCTTGACTGGTGACCAGGTAATGATGGGACAGATTGCTTTGCAAAAGAGTGCACATAGAAAGTCATCAAAGTAATACAAGTCACGATGAGGATGTTGTGGGATAAATTTAATGCAAGGTCGTAGTTTTTTTGTCACCACTTAGATATGGATCTGAGCTGTTCATTAGAATTAAAAAAAAAAAAGGTTGGTCAATGAATAACTTTCTTGTTTTCATTAAGCAGTAATAATGGCTGCGTTTATACCATGCATTGTGTATTTCGTGTACTGCAGCAATAAGGTTGTATAAGTAACCAAAAAATAATCTTAGAAGCCCAAGGAGAAGGGGAAATGCAGGATAACAAGAGTAGTTTGTTTCACAGAACAAAGTTAGCCTAGAAATCAAATAAAAAGTTTTATCATATCCTCAGATAGTTTAGAACAGGAAAAAAGTCCCTGGGATTCCAGGCTCAGTTTTTCACTGCTGCCAGAAGGGCCTTGGAAGCTACACGTGCTCCTGAGGTTGGTGGTAATGTAGGGCCTCAGTTAGAGAGTTGTGCATCCGCAACAGCATCACAATTAAAATTCAAAACTTGGGGGCTTGTAGCATTTGCCCTCTTCCCCCCAGAGCCCACTCTATTGTGTTCTTCAGCCTGACTGCTCTTACTCTGCTTAAACCATTCATGATCTCAACAGTGGCAGTTTTCAAGCTTGCTTTTCATACTAGCAAGTGAACTGTAACAGGTTTGCAGGTTTTCCAAATAAAACTAGAGAACTGTTTGTGTGAGTTGGATTCTCTGTTAAACTCACTTCCTTTCTAATCAGGACAAACTGTATGAAGTACATCCACAAGGCTATGCAAATGCTCCTTTGTTGAATGCATGCTCTTTTCCTGAGGTGCAAAAAGAGTCATTGTCTCCCAGATCATCTCCCAAATACCTCCACTGCCACTGTACCTGCAAAAGGAGGAAAGGGTCACCCAGTAGAGGTGATTAGGAAGACGCAGAGAGATTGACTGGCTCTGCTAGTGCCACCATGACAGAGTGCATGACTCAGGGGGAACATGACCCAAGGTCTTGTCAAGTCCCTCTGTGGCCAGGACAACCTGAGTCTGTTTTCAAGACCGAGGTTTCAGGCCTCTGCTGTGCCAAGAGCTTGATGCTGTACCTGTCACAGCATGAAGTGGCACACAGCCCTCAGGGCAATCAGGCTCAGAGCCCTGAAACTAATCACTAGTACCCTGGAACTCCTCCTGTCCCGCTTAGTGCTTGTTGATGCTGTTGTGGAGTTGTCCTAAAAGTTTTTGCTGAAATTAAAATAATAGAATAATTTGGTGATTTATCACTGAATATCATAATGGTGTAGTGTTTACAGAAAAAAACCCTTTCATTATAATCTGAGATTATAAGGGTTGGGCTAAATTATGAAGAGAACTATTCTCAATTACTTTGTGTAAACTTGTGTTTAATATTATATTTAATATTGTGGGATTCCTCCAGGCTCTTCAACTAAAGTTGTTTTTGCTGTCCTTAAATCTGTCTGAAATGATATGCATTTGCTTCTCTGGGAATATAGCCTATTTTTATTACACCAAAAATATGGTTAGGGTTGATCCAGAGAGATTTGCACATTAAAATATTTAACTACTTTCATGAGTGTTATGTTAAAGAAAAATGAATTACGCTAGTGAAGTACAAGACAATGTCATTTTATTCTATTCAATTTATTTTAAGTGAAAATGCTGCTACCATATGTCCGTATTTGTAAAGCGATGGAAATGCAGCTCAGCTTAGAAAATGCTCCTAACTGACTCATTCCAGTTTTGTCCTCATTTTAAACTTTGTACCATGGAAAGTTCAAAAGCTTTTTCCACACTGTTTGTGAGGTTTCTCCAGAGGGAGTATTTCTGGCTTTGGTTACAAGAGAACTCCCTCTCTTGCTAAAGATTGTCAATTATGTACATTTTTGGCCTCTCACTTAACCAAGCCAGGAGGCCCTCGGGGTGCTTAAAGTCCAGCCGTGGACAGAAAGTTGGGTTTAAAGAACATTTAAAAAACACTATTTGAAATCCACATACTGACACAGTGATAAGCATTTTTGGAAGAAAAAAAAAAGATTCCTGTTTCATCTGTATGTAGCTCAAATTTGTCTGAACTGCTCCAGAACTGCACTTGGTTTCAGTGCAGACAAGTCTTCTAGCATGAGAACAAGAGACTCAAATCTAAAGCAAGTCTCTCCAGTGCTTTGTAAGGCCATAATCATAACATGACCTTTTCACTTTGTATCTGATATGTACTTCCTGCCCCTGTGTCATCATGATTCAGCATTGTGACATGCTGAAAGATCATCAAGGTGGAAACAATGCCGAGCAGTGTTAAGATGGTGTGGCCTGCCATGATTATTTTGCACGTACCTGACTCATTGCACATCATATTTTCTTTTTCCTGGTCTTTCAGCTGCCAGGCACGTAGTGCTCTCCTCTGTCAGTGCCTGTCCTTGTATTCAGGAAAGAGAACAGCCCTGCACTGTGGGCAAGAAGGACAGTTTACTCTGTGTTCCTTGGTTCGGGAAGCTTGGGAGCACCTCAGCTTATGCATTACAATATATCCAGCTATTTAATGAGTTACAGTCTCAACTTTTTTTCTTCCTTAAGCTCAAGAACTGTCCCTGAAGCCATAAAGATGTATCTGTTAAGGGACCGGACATTTTATCTCTGGGTGAAGAGGTAGTTTCTTTTGCCTCTTTTCAGCTGACTAGCACAATTTCTGGTATCTCTAAATTCTTTTTCTCATTGAGGCAGTTGTACCAGTAAGAGAGATTGTAAGAGAACAGTGAGCTTAAAACATTCGCTGCTATGAAACAAGAAACCTGCCATAGTGATTTAAGAGAGGAAGGAAAAGGTAATAGTGAGGGAGTTTTGGAGCTGATAAAACCCACCAGGTGTCATTCATCAGTAATACTTTTTTTTTTTTTTTAATGAGGCAATTTCTGGAGAAAAATGGGTGCAGGCTTCATTTTTGTTTGTTTTCCAAGTGAACAATGGTGGCCTCCCCTTTTCTTGAACAATAGCGGTACAATATTGCAGCTCATGTTTTGTTAAACTATCAAGATAGCACATCTGTCCTGGAGAGCTCACCTTTGCCAGGGCTGGCTACAGACACGCACACAAGCATTGTGAGCCTGAACCCTGAAGAGCCACTGCAGTCTAGATGGACTCGGTACAGCTCAGCATCGTGTTCCGCACTTGCCGTTCCCTTTCTGCCTGGGTTGTGCTTTCCCATGCACCTCTCTGATGCATATCAAGGTGCAACATCCCATTGCTCTCCTGCCATTGCCCCCTCAGTGTCTCCCTAGTCACAAGGGCTTTGTGGTGCCTTTTCTTGCGTTTCTATCCTTATCTAAGTCACAGGCTATTTACTCCATGCCCTTTTGTTTGGCTCTTGTGCTTTCTGCAAGGCTTACTTTGGTTGTGCTACATTTAAGTCACAATGTTGTGTTGCAGCCCACCAAAAGGGGTGGTTCTGCTCCTTCCAGCGCCATGCTCCTTAGCACCACGCTTGTCAAACCCTTTGGTGAGTCAGTTCAAGAGAGTAGTTTTCTGTTGGATTAACAAGTTGGATTGGCTTACCTAGTGGTTTGATGTGGTGCAAGAGAGGGTGTGGACCAGCGAGGCCAGGAGTCAGGGAGGGAAAAGCAGGACCACCCAAGTCAGGACGGTAAGCTGACTCAGTCATGTCATGTAACTTCACCCACGTTTACTTCATATTATATAACTTGACCCAATTGTACTTTCTCCCTAACTGAGAGAGAAGTCTTTCCTTTCAAATCTGTATCGAGAGAATTAGCAGATCCAAAGTGCAGGATATTCTGTACCAAGTGAGCATAATGCCTACCATCACCTGATTCTGGCATTTAAGGATATGAAGAAAGGTGGTTTAGTTTATTGACTCTGAACAGCATTCCAGGGACTCATATTTGTAAGTTGTTGGGTTTTCTTTCTTTTCAGTTTTTAGAAGTTAGAAGGTTCTGTCTGTTGGTTGAAATAGTTCTTAAGATTTTTGAACTGAACAAATGTCTTACTAAAAATTGTGGTATCGCTGCACACTCATTATGGTGGTGTTCTGTGTCTTCTTGTTTTCTCCACTAACAAGTACCACTCTCTGTGCAAATACCCTAATACTAGAGTAAAATATTTCAGCATCTTATAAAGCACTTCCCAAGCAACTTCTACCAAGGACAGATATTTACTGAACCAGGAATACTAGTAGTGGATATGTAATAATTTAAATTCCTGTATTAGTATGACAGAATTGTGTGTTCCACCTGCATGGTCTGAACTGACACTATTGGTTTCACGTGTTTTGATGGACATTCAGATGGCACAATGCTGTTAATGAATCCAGTAAAACATAATGCTGGAATTGTACGCTGGAGAGCTTTCACAAAACACTACCTAAATATTAGGTCCTGGAAAATTAAACTTACCAGGAGTTCATGCAAGCACAAAGCTGAATATGAATTATTAACATCTTTGGTGTGTTCTTGGAGTGATAGTACGTGCTACAGAGCTGTAATTAGGGCTGGGTTGTGTCTGAGTCTTGCTATCATGCTGCATCAATTTGTCACTGTTAGAACTGCTACCCCTGAACCTGTTCCTTGCTCACCCAGCTGGCTAATTAGTGACCTAGAGATAAGGTAGCATCTATTAGTACTAGAAGAAATTGCCTTTCGTTTTTATGCAGAAGCGAAAAAACAGGTCAGCAAGCAATTTACACATTCTTCATCCACCCACAGTGCAATGGACAATTGTAATGCTTATCTTGTCAGGAGGTGGATTTCACTTTTTTTCCCTTACTATTTCATTAGGGTTACATTTTTCTCCCTGGCATTATTCTCTATCTTTTAGTTGTTATTGGTTGGTTGGGTCTTTTTTGTTGTTGTTTGGGCTATTGTTTTGTGGGGGGAGAGGAGGGTCTAACCTTGGACTGTGTCTAATGCTAGGACCATACTCAGGATTTTGCATTAAAAAAAACCAGATTCCTGAAGGGGTTCCTCAGATTACAATTTCCTCACTGTGTCACAGAGTTTGAACTGGAGGAGGGGATAGTCAAGAGAACAGATGACTCTGTCCTCACCTATCTACCAAATGGTACATGTTGTTGAAATTTGGGTGGGAGGCAATGCTCCTCCCTTGTGCAAACATACCCTCCAATAAAAGCCATGTGCTGTGGGTAAAAGTAGTGAAGTGCGTGCTGCTTTGCTTTTCTTTTTCTTTCTTTTTTAAACAGCAACTTATCAATGTGTTAGGCCAAACATAGCTGCTCATAGCCACACAAAGGCTCGTGTTTGTGAATATACTTACTCTGCATACCCAGCCTGGCTCCTACCTTATTTTCGCTAGGATGGCCATTTCGCCTCTATTTTAACATATATTCTGTATTTAATCTGTGACATGTGTAAAAGAAATGCTGAATGATATTTTTGTGGAGCAACATTCAGCAGTGCATTTGTTAGTGGAACCTTGTTTTTAATTTAAAAACACCAGCTTCAAGAGACTGAATCTTTTAAGAAAAAGAAAAACCAGCACAAAGCTGAAAGCAGTTCTCTGTTATCTCAAGATAGCACTGAATTGCAGACCTAGGATAAAAATCAATTGAGAACGTGGGCTCATGTTCGAGAATCTGCCTCAAGCCTCTGATTTTGCATTTGTAATCCAGATATGGATGAGGCATGTTGGGAAGAAAACTTCTTCAAAGCTTCATAAATGCCAGTGTATAACATCAAATAGTTGCCTGGTGCACGATGTATTTTACTGCAAAGGTTTACTGAATGCTGGCCAAAGCTATGAAGCAAGGTGCAGGCTTGTTTCCCATTGCAAGCCTTCAAAGCAGCTAGATGGGAGCCCTTCCAGAAAGCTCTCTGGAAACTTTCGTCTAGCCTCAGCACTCTATAAATAGAGGAGGTCTTCATCCCCGAGGAGGTTTTGCAATGCTGTTCTGCAGGGGAATGCTGGGCTCCAATGGAAGTGGAAGGAGAGTTACGGAGTGGCATGGTAGGGCTGGGAAGGGGAATGGAATCTCCTTGAATGTGAGATGACGTTTGCAGGTGGATTGAGAGGAGAATAATTAAAATGAAAGGCTCTTCCCAAAAACATGTGTGCAAGGAGAAATTCCCTTGGATCCTAACATTGAAAATACTGCCAGGAGAGTGGAAAATGCAGCCACACTGACTGACAGCTGAAATGACAAAGAAATACATATTATTTCCTTCGCACTCAAGAAACACGCCTGAAAGAGGAGATCATTCACCCTCCAGAATGACTGGAGAAATAGTTTCACTGGGATCAGTGAAAACAGCAATAAATGCTGCTAGAATTACTGTAGTTTACATCATAGAAATTTAATTGCCCTAATGGACTGTGATGAGTGACATGATATACGACACAGTAATCACAAACATAACCCTGGAGTAAGTCCCAAGAGCAACACACTTGGAACTTTGTTCGTAAAAAATACGCAAATATAGAAGAAAACCTGCTGACTGCTACAGAAGCTAGAAAAATCTGTCCTAACACTCTCCATTTCCATTAGCGTACGTCCCTTGATTGTGTCAGCAGATTAAAAAGCATCGTCTTCCAAAATGTAGCTACTGTGTATATTTCAAGATTTACCTACAGTGTAAAGGTGGGGCAAAAATTTTGTTGGGGTCAAGCTTTATGGATTGTTTTCAAACAAAATTACTTTAAAAATGGGACTGAAAAAGGGGAATTTCACTCTGACTTCTGATAGCTCGGCCTCGTGGTAGCATCACAGCCTTGGTTACTGTACACTTGAAAGAGGAATACTGCATTGCCGGTTTGATTATTTTGTGGGAAAAAAAAAAAAATCAGAAAATGTAAAAGAGAGGCTTCATTCTGACTAAGCACGGGAATTTGGAGCCAACCAAGCTAATTTGGGAGACAACATTCTGTCTACAGAAGAATGAAAAATGAAAGCAAACCATTTTCCTGCTCACAGACTGCATATTGAGCACAGGGAGCTATAGATAAGTTACCATTTGATCTCAAAGACCTTTGATATACAGTCTTTAAATGGTTTTATTCCTGCCAGCAGAATTTCAGATTTAAGAGAGTTCTTTATTTTGCTGATACAAAAAGAACATGGAAATGATAATAGAGGAACACTTTGCCATTGCCCTAAGAGATTGTCATCCCTCTGCCTTTGTTACAGTGTTATCCAGATACAATTTCTTTAAAGGTGACGGAGATGTGCTTTCTGTGCCAGAACAGTACTTACTTCTTTCAGAATGCTGAGGTTTTATGGTAGAGTTTTAAGATCAGAACAATCTGATCTTAGGTGGGCTAGAACATATGATACAATGTGCTAATTATAAGGTAAATTACAAGGAAATAAAAACAAAAACAAAACCAAAAGTGATGATGAATTCCTGGCTTTTAAGTACATCATGACAAACCATGTACAGATGGGAAGGGAATTCAAACAGTGGCATGCATGAGCTCCCAAGCACTTCCCTTTGCTTTTTGATTCCAGTGAGCAAAATGATCCTAGACTATCCTAACCGGCTTCAATTGAATTGTCTACTGCTGCAATCTCAAAAGCCAGAGTGGAAAGAGTTTTCTTCATATAAACAGGTGTAAAGGAGAAGAGCAGTCATTCTGATGTTGGTGTAATCCCTCTGAGCAGCTTCACAGAAACCTTAAGGCTGCACTGAAGAGGAGCACACATAGCTGACATGTGTACAGTGGTTTTCAGAATACTTTCTTAATACTTTGACAATTACTGAAATACATGGTTCATAAATTGGTCTGGCTGCATGCTGTGTTGGTGTTAGAATGCCTAAGAAAGGGAGAGGCCAGAACTTGTTTCCAGGTGGTTTATTGACTATTAAATTCTTGTAGCCAGATAAAAGCAGCAGCAAATAACCTGATCCATGTGTTACAACACTGCACAGTCTCACCTTCTCCCTCCCTGCATCGTATTTCCTATCTAGGTCACTGTGCATTCTGAGGCTGTTGGTTTACCAGATAATGTTTCCACATGTTGACCCAGAAGCGGTGATGACAAGCACATTTTCAAGCTATTCATGCAAATTGCTGGTGTCCTGAGCCTGCTTCTGGCACATATTTTACCTTCCTCCTTGCTGTTTTGTGCTTGGTATGGTTTACCCAGCCTTATGGTGGGAATGGGCTATACCGACAGCTTTGTAGATAAAGCCATCTTGCCGCCAGCCTGTCAAACATAAATTCCATCACTACCTTGCAACTGCTATATAATTAAGTGTTCTCCTGCTAGGCATACTCTGGTTTAACAAGTTTTATGAGTCATGGCAGCAAAAGGAAAGGAGAGTCCCCCAAAACAAGAATGGGCACAAACACCCCCTTGATAATCGTCTTATTTAGACAGACTAAGGTTCTTGCTTGTCCAGAGAACTGAACACTAGATCTCCTCAGATCCCTTGTCAGAGTATCTCACACTGATGCTCACTAAGGTACCTGGAGAAAGCGATTTTGCAGTTCTGTCTGTTCTACTTACAGTAGTACAGACACTTGCAAGGAAGTGGTTTGCTTTGAGTCTGTGGCATATTGGTTTGAGAGTGTTTGAGAAGGAAGGAAGAGGTAAGAACTTGCAAATTCTGTGCGCTCATAAGTTCAACCCCAAACCCATCTACCCCACGGGATGTGTATTACATGAATGAAGAGAGCATGGCCCTCTCCTTTACATTGCCAATGTCCAGTCAAGATCCCAGTGTTTAAAACGGCACCAAAACAATCTCTTCCCAGCTGCAAGGAATTAGGTGCATGAAAATCACTGGTGCAAGAAGGCAGCTCAGTGGCTTGGAGTTCATCTGACGAGACTCACCCTCTTGGTGTGGTTCGTGCAGAACACAGCAAGCTATGGAAAGTAAATGTCAGCTGCATTAGCTTCTGGGGCATATTACCACAAAGGTGTGTAAGCCAATCTTTAAACTCCAGGTCTGTCATCTGAAGAGATTACAGTTCACCCAGCACTTGGGTACACACACTCCCCACCAGCTTTCCTTGACCTATTTACAGGCAATGAACTAGATACAGGCAGACCTTGTGCTTGAACTGCTTGAGCTAGTGCTGCTCACTTCGACTGGAGAGGGCCAAGGGAAGCATGTACAAGGAGTTTTGCTGACAAACTGGGAGGGTGGTCGTGGTTAGCAGGTGGTGAGCCAGGAAGGGGTAGACTGGGACAGAAACCCTTCAACTACAGCTGTAAGAAGACTTGGTCTCCAGCCTGTTTGTGGCCATATGGAACAGAATACAGGCTATGACTGTTGAAGCAGGACTTTGAGAAAGGCTGTTCCTTCCCTTCTTCTCCCCATGCCATCCTAGGAGGTGATGCAGCTGCCCCAGCACCCTGTCTGCTCCTCCTGTGGCTGCCCTTCTCCCTCTCAGGACTGAGCACTGTGTCCTCATGCAGAGGCTGTTCAAACCATGCTGAGCTGGCTCGTGTCCCATGCTTGCAGCAACATACAGCACAAATGACACGGCCCTGTGGCTCTGTGCAATCCCCCAGATGGGACAAGGATCGGGCTCTGCTGCAGCCCCTCTGCTGTACCGTTAACTTAAGCTGTACATCTATCTGGGTCCCATTGCAAGTACTGAATTAAACCATTAATACCCCTGAGCAGGGATGGAGGGTTAAGTCAGATGAAAGATTAGAGTACCTGAGCAGGATATATGCTTAACTAAGGGCCCTGAGTCTAAAACTGAGATTCCAAATCCCTCCAGTCAGCTGGCTACACCCCTGCTGGTGCTTGGCACCTGCCTGCTCAACACCAGGACCCCAGCCTCATGTGGTGGGCATCCTAACCCACCAGCAGGAGAAGAGTGGCATGTGAGGTACTGTGCAAACCTGAGGCAGGTGCCTGACCTGCAGAAAGCTGTGGGATTCACACACAGCCTGCTCCTCCAGACACAGCCAGTCCTCAGGCATTTTTTGAGGTAGCCACCAAAGTATCTGCTTGAGGTACTGGCAGAAGAGCGATGCCTGTGCAAGCAAGAAACACAGTCCATACATGAGAAGCATGGGAGTTCTGGCATACAGCACCTTCAGTTTGTACATCCCAGGAAAACTGAAAAAAACCCAAATCAGTAAATAAAATGGTCTGCTTGTTCTGGCTCAGGTGACTGGACACTGAGACTAGGTAGTGTGAGTTAATATACATTAATTTCAATTTGTCTTTTATAAGCTGTGAAGTTCACACTCATATGACTTCCTCAATCTTCACAGGCTTCAGCTCTGATCTCTTTTTAAGCCTTGATATATCCATTCTATTTTTAGTCTTGGAGACTATTTTTGGATAATATCTACATGCTGTAGTCTTTTTTTAGCTAGCCTCACAGCCAAAATTGTGCCAGACTCTCCTTCTTTCATACCTTGATTGCTGCAACATCCTTTCTCTGTGAGGTGCATACACATTTGCCTTGCAGTTATTTATTCACAGGGCTGCTGCAAAACTTGTTCTCTTTGCTTGCTGTTTTGTCAGCCCTTTCCACTGACCTTATCTCAGTAGAAGTACTCAACCCAATTTATACAAGCCCATTTATATTGTGGCTGATGGTTTTACTCTATATGTGCAGATGGACTTATTTGCACACACACAGAGAGTGGAGTGATTTTGCTGCGCCCCAGGTTAGTGCAGGAAGGAGCGCAGCCGAAGGTGTCCTGCTGCTGGGACACCACCAAGTGCAACATGCCCCTCGGGGCTCACTGTGGATGAGCTGCAGGCCATTGAATCACTGTAAGTGGCTGTTTATTTCCATCATCACTTTTTCTGGTGTCCCAAGGCCCCATTGTTGTTGCATCAAGGATATGAGCCACTCCCATGATGGGCAATAGTGCAAGGAGCCCTGCAGAAAAAGGTGGATGCAAGGTGCCAGAATAACCCTGCCATCCCCAGAGCAAATTCCTTCTGCCCACAGCCTAATTGCTGTGAGCTCCAAGTTGCCTCAAGAAACTGACTGACAAAGAGAGGCTCTAGCCAAAGGACCTGATTTTCATTAGTATAATCTGTGATGTGCCACTCAGAAGCAGTCTGCACAGTCTGGTAGCCCAGAGGCCATTCTTCCCTGGTAAGTCACCTGCTAGGATCCTACATAGACTCCTGCTTCTTCACCAGCTCTCCTGCTTTTGCTGAGATGTTCTGTGAGTTATCTGGGGGCTTATTTTAAAGAACAGGATGGCACTGATCTGCAGTCTTCTAAGGCATGTACTGTACCTCTGGAAATACTCTAAAACTGCTCTCAGATTGAGTTTCCCAATTTTAAGCCATCAGACATAGCTGATTGTCTTTGCTTTCAAAGCCTTCCGAGCCCATCTTCATTTTTTTCCATGGCAAAATACAAGGTGAAATCCCACCTTCAAGGAGATGCCCCATACTTAGGTTTTATCCCTGCAACTTTCTGTTGTCTATCACACTGCCTTTAACTTTCAGGAGATGCTCCCAGTGAACATCCACTTCCCAAAAGTTCCTTAGACCTGTCCACAGTCAAACTAACAATGGCAAGGCTGCTGGTGTTCCACTGCCCCTTGGGTTGGCCAGGCAGTGATACTGCAGTGCTACTGCATTTCTAAATGGGCATGGTATAAATGGTATCACATATAGAATACTGCTCAATTTCTCTGCATACTGCAAACAAGATTAGCTAGCACTTTAGGAACAGAAAAAAATAGACATATAGGCTCTGGGTTCATGCAGATGGTCAAAAAGAGAGCTTGGGAAACGAAGATCCCAAGCACGATAAATACAATGAAAGAAAGTATTCTAAAATTTTTGGTGAATTCTGTTCTCTTACACAGAATTTGCCTTGCAGGCAAATCTAGGGCATCAATCTGCTGTATTTTAAGACAGTAGTTTCTCCCCCTCTCCCTCTTTTCCCCTCCCCCCATGTCCTACTGTTAGTATTTTGCAAAATATGAAAGTTTAGACATTTTAGCTTGTCTGTGAAGGCAAACTAAAATAGAAAATGGTAATGTTGCGACAATGCAAAAATAATCATCCCCACCTATTGTGCAGACAGCATAAAGACATTTTATGACAGAATAGCAAATCCCAAATGAGAACTGGAAGATATTTAGTAGTATAAGTCACCTCTCTATCATCCAAGGTAGGGCTTTTGCCAGTATAAAACTAGTTTGGTTACAAAACATCACAGTTCTTAGTGCAATTATTATACTGGGAAAACTAGTAGATCCAGACTGCCTACAAAAACATGACTGCAGCAGCCACCAATATCCTGAGGACTTTTTATGCCAAAGTCAGACCAGTTGCAGCCCTAATTTCATTGAAAGTTATTCCAAGAATGACTTTGTCCCACTGGACTGGATTCCCTTTCATGACAAGAGCACAAAGTGCACCTCTGTAAGGTCACACATTCCAGAAAATAGGTAAAAAGTAATTTACTTCTTTTCAATGGTTGGAGAGGGACTGTGGTGTGAAAATGAGCCATTTCTGTATTGCTGCAGGAATTCTGCCACTCCAGTAAGTATCCAGCCTCCCACCAGCATGCTGCCCTCTTTATTTGGGAGGCTTGTGAGCTTTATGCAGCTCCAGGTGGCCTCTTTTTCCCTCCTAGACAGCACAGATAAGCATCAGAGTCAACACAACAGTTAACTAGAACTGCTTTTAGCTTGATAAATATGTCTATGTGAAGGGATTGTGTGGCACGTGTGAATCCAAGTGGGGCCAAGGTGCAGGCTGGGGCAGCCGCGTGTTGGGCAGGAGGAACTCGCTCCCTCCCAGCATGTAAGCAGTGGAAACTTGCAGCACACAGGGCATGGCAATGTTAATCCCTCTCAGCTACACCACTTTGCAGCCCCACACTTTGGTTTCCAGTAGCTCTCAGGCAGCCTGGTGAGGGGCATGTTAGGTTACCTGCGAATGGATGGCTTGGGGACATCCTGGGCACCTGGCCCCACACTCAGCCTGGGCTCTTCCCACTTTGTGAGGCTTTTCTGAGCTCTCCTTCTATCTGTTCTGCTGTGTTGCAACTTTTCTGAGCCTGACAGAGAAATAAAAGCACCATCTTCCTTTCATCAGGACAAACAGAGCTGCTTCTGGGCACTGGGGCAACAAGACACAGGGAATGCTGGCGTGAGTGAAGTTTGGCTCTCCCCATTGGCAAAGTAAGCAGCTGGAATGGTGGTGGCTTTGCTACATATTTTAGCTACAGCAGAGCTTGGGAAGCTGGTATGGGAGAGTACAAACTAGTGTCCCTGCTCTCACCTCTGCTGTTTCCACTCCTTCAATGGCAGTAGGACAGCATACTGAACTCTTCAGGTTCTTCTGCCAGCTCCCTCTTCTGTCTTGGCCATTCCATCTTCCTGTGAATGCCATGAACCAGTCCCAGTCCTGGCTATTCATCCTTGGAGTGGCAAAAGTCAGCTTTGCTGGCTCAGATGGGCAGCCCAGAGAGACACTATCAGGTGCCCTGAAATGCAGCATACCCAGCACCAAGCACCAGGCATGGGCTTGGCATGTCTTGGTACCTTCACTTAACGATTAATGCCAACCTCTTTAACTTCATAGTGCAGTGGCCTAGGGAAGTGCATATAGTCAGTGACTGGTCCTTTTTAGAGGTGCTGCTCCATTGCCAGGCTGTGTGAAGCTCTTCAGGATCAATGGTGAGGAGAGCCCACTTCACAGGCTGGCTTCTGTGGTCAGCTTAGACCTGACTTTGCATTGAACATGACTCAGAGTGTGTCCTTCACTGCACTGTGTAACACTGTGTAGGCACGTGCATCTGTGCAAAGCAGGTGCGAATCACTATTGTTCATATGTGGGATGGGAATGACCTTGCTCAGGTATTGGGCTTTGTCTCTGGGGTGCTGTACCTCCATGGAGAACCAAGCCTTGGGCTTCTTTCCACTCCCCTTCTTGGGTGAGGAGGAGGTTGTTTTACTGTGTCAGGTTAAGTTTACCCAACTTCACTGGATTAGGAGTTGCTTCCCATGCAGCTCAGCTGTCCCATCTCAGCAGTAGCTGCCTCCAGTGGAAGAGGAGAGTGTGCAGTGAAGCACGGACACCCTACAGCTGTAGGACTCTAGCTGTGTGGATGAGTTAACTGCCTTTGCCCACTTCTACAAACTACTGCAAGGTTTATGCACTTCAGTATCTGCCCCGTATGCCTATCACTTACTGATTAAAAGCCTGACTGTTGTTCCCCTTCATCTGTTGCACCCAACGGCTGTTTATCCTAATTTGGATTTGGGAAAACCTTATCACCCAGATTACATTAGCAGAAGGTGAAAGCAAGCAAGGAGGAAACAAGGACAACTGCATATATTCCATGTGTAGATTACTTGTTCATTTCCTGTGGAACAACTGTGGATGCTTTTCATATAGAAAAAAAAACTCTAAAAAATACCCCCTCCCTGACCCCCACAAAGCACACACACAGAACCCCCAAACAATCAATAATCAATCAACAACCAAACCAAACCAACAAAAAGCCCCCAGACAAAACACCAAACAACCCCCAGACTTCTGACTAACACCAGGCATGCCCAGCTGTATACACATAGCTGTGTGATGCCCCCACAGAGCAAGGCACATTCCATTTACTTGGCTCTTTGGGATTAACTGTCCCTTTCATCAAATTGGCTTGGACTACCGTTGCTGTTGATCATGCAATGCAAATCTTCCTGAGAAAAACTCCCAGGCTACTGATTACAAAAGATAGTCATTTTGACAGCCATCACATAACAAAATCCAACCGCTCTATGTTGCAGGCAGTTGTTGCCATAGATAGGAACTGTTTCTTGATTACGGGCAGATATAAATATATGCATCCTTTATACTAAGTGATGTTGAATATCTAGTGTAGCAAGATGAAAATCATTTATGCCACTTGGGGGAAAGAGCTCTGCCAGAACATGGGAGGGTGTGCATTATCTAACATCCTACCTAACACGTAGCAGCTAAGAGCAACAAGCAGAAGGAGAATTACAACGCTTCTGCTTGTGAAACACTGTGCCTGAAAGGCAGTAGGGTGTAGATTTACCCCCCATCTCATTTTAAGTGTCTAAATGAATCACCGGTGTCAGGAGTACAGTTGTCCAGGGTGCTCCCCCAGACAGAGACACTGGTCAGATTGTAGGAGGGATAAATGGCTTTGTGCAGACACCTCCCTGTCTCTCCAGCACAGGAGACAGAGCTACACTCCTCACCTGGGAGGAGCCCAGCTGCAATGAAGGAGCAGCATTGCAGAAACACTGCCTAAAGGGAAGATACTGGTGGTTGTTCAGGGCCACTGTTAAGAAAGGGGGAATCCTAAAGGATTGGCTCAGTATTCCTCAGTTGCAAGGGACAGCCACAGCCAGCAGCAGTCAGCATGTACAGCAAGCAGATCCTGTTATTTCAAGCCCAGAGGTGTGCTTGGGAGGAAGGTTGTGCCGGGACAGTCCTTATGAGATAAGAACTTCCTGTGATGCCAACTCTGAAGCTACACTGATTTACACTAGGATGAAAATAGCCCTTGGAGGTTTTACACTAGTGAAAGGTCAGCCAGACTAGGGCATCAGGGCCAACATATAAAGGAGCAGGGAAAATAGCAACTTTTTTTCCCTGTGTGTTGGAGCTCTGCACTAAAGATAGACTCCTGAGCTATTTACTGGGACAATTGTGTGTCCCCTCTGCCTAGGAACAGGTTTAACTCTGAATGATGTCACCATTAGAATAGGTGTTGGACAGGCCAAGACTGTATTGTGCTAACACAGAATGTAAAATATCCCCTGCCTTCCGTAGGCTTGCTCACAGTGTGTTTGTTCCCTGTTAACACTTTCTATGTAAACTGGCCAGATCTCCTTCTCAAATCCCATGGGACCCCTTGGTGTCAGCAGAGCTTACACCCACATGAGCTGCACAGATGGACAAGCTCAGTGCACCTCCTTGATGCCAGTGTGAGCAAAGGAAAAGTCAGCTTTTAATTTCCCAACAGACGCCACTTTCCCAAGGGATGGACACCCTGCAGGTACCCACTCCTTGCTCCTGGCCACAGAAAGCCGCTGCCAGCAAGGAGGAGGGAGAGCAGAGAGGGGGAGGCTTCAGGGAGGATTTGGAAAAGCTCCAGTTATTGCAAGGCCAATACCATGCTGAAGGGAAAAGGTGGGTGGCTCAGTGTCTGGCGTGGCCAGCAGTGCCAAGGTGACAAAGGGCATTTTCCTGGCTGTCAGCCTCTAGCCTGGGGGAGGCGGGTGTAGCTGCATGTTAAAGCAATGGAGGTGAAAGTGTACATCACTATGGACACGTGTAGAAAGCCAGTCCCTGGAACATGATCAGTGGCTTCAGAGGTCTGAGGTACCCCCTATGTGTTGGTGCACTTGACAGAGTTCACAGTCCGACTGCCTGACCCACACTCTCCTTGCCCCTTCTTCCAAGAATGAGGTTTTGAAGTTCACAAACACAAAAGAGCACTTCTGTGGTGTGCTTTAGCACCTGGTCATCCACTATGGTCAACATGCTGTTATTAAAGTAGTTGGATCCAGCAAAGATCATGCTAAACTGTTCAAAATACACATTTCTTTCCCCAGTGAGAAAAGTGGCTGGCCCACTATGGATGTGTAGCGGTCGCGTGGATAACCAACAGTAGCTGTGTGCCTTCCCTTCCTCCTGCTCTCCCTATGATCCTGCATGCACCCTGTGGTGACTGCACTGGCACATGTGTTTTGGCTAGACCCGGTTCCTGCTCTGGTAGATACCCACAGCCACTTGTGCAGCCTGAGGGCAGAGGCAGAGAGCTGTGAAATGGCAAGGTCATTGCATGGGGGCTCAGCAACCTGCCTTCGGAAGAGCGTGCTTGTTCCCTGTTGCCTCGGTGGAGGTAAAGCACCTGGGAAGGAGAAACAAGACGTTTAACTACTGCCTGAGATCAAAACGAAAAGCACCTTTGGAAACCTGGCAAGTATTAAGCAATGCCTGGGGCAGCTGAAGAAACAGAAGAGGGTTTTGTGCAGCACTGTGAGAAAAGGGAGTGACCTTCCTCCAGGGCTGGGAGACAGAGGCTCAAAGATTTGCATCCCAGTATTGCAACCGGTGAGACACCCGCTTGTGTAAGAACAGGCTCCAGGAACGCCTTCCTGGGATGCCACTAGCAGCTGCTCTGAGGATGGGAGCGGGGACAGAGATGGGAATTGATCCCTTGGAGCACTGAGCCTGGCCCAGTCATAGGGTACAGGCTCTTTGGAAACTAAACACACCTTGTACTGAAAATTGGCAACATTTGCTGCTGTCTTCCTCTATGGGAAGCCTGCTTGGTCATGCCTCTGGTAGCTAGGAACTTGCCTTTAATTTCAAGACTCAGTCTGTTGATGGCCAATTGGCACTCAAATATTTTTGGGTCAGATTGCCCTTCAAGTTAAATAGTTTGTCTTTTTCCTTCCTGTCCCCCCACAGTGTTTATGGAGAGAAATTGCAAGCTCTGTCATCATTTGCTTTGCTGAAATTCTTCCCATGTCTTACAGGACAAACTGTCTGATCCCCATAATTTTCCATAATTTGGAATCCCCATAATTTGGACATCTCTTCACAGCACCTGTTCCCGTTTCAGGGCTTTCTGGAAAATAGAGCTAACTGGAACTGTATACAGTTTTCCAGATGAAGCTTATGCAGTGCCTTTTTTACAACCCTGTTAGCTTTACTTCCACCTCTTTTCTGTCCATTTGTCACTACAGTGATTGATTCTATTTGTATAATTTTATCTCTCATGGATTTCTGCCTGTGATACCCATTACTGAGTGCCAGCAACACCCTCCAGCTTTCTGCTGTTGACAGATTTCATCACACATCAGTCGTGTTTCACAACCCTCCTGTTGGGGTTTTGGGTTGGGTTTTTTGTTTGTTTGGTTTGGTTCGTTTTTTGGTGGTTTTTTTTTTTTTTTAATTTTTGTATATATATAAATTGTCAGTAAAAATATCAAAAGCTTTAAGTCTGGTCTTTGTGGAACCCCCTCATTTTAGCATGACACCTTTACAATGTGATTTATCTTTTTCCCTTCAGGCAGTTCCTTGCCGCTTTACAGTTTATCTACCATCTCCATCTTCTCCAGTTTGCCTTTTAGTCACTTAAGTAGTGGCACTGAATCAAATGTTTACTGGACTGCAATAGGTGAGACCTACCATGCTTCTTCTGCCAAAGAGACTCAGTTATCACATCTAAGAATGATAATTGCTTATTTTGGCATGATCTGGTTTTGAAAGACCCATCTTGCATCTTATCCCACTTCCCAGCTACTCATTACATACAGTTTGTAATTATTCATTCCTCTAAATTTGTTCTAAAGGTCTCAGTATGCAGTTGGCAGATATCTGGTGAAGACATGCTCCATACACTTCCTCATAAATCAGATAGGGGATTTTTTGTGTGACACATCTGAATAATATGCTATGCCTACTTGTGCTTTCATCAGCTTTTAACGTGGTCTATTTTTACCTCTTCATTTATCAGTCAGGTGAGTGCTTGCTCCTGGCAGATTCACTGACATTATTCAGGACCTTCCATGCAGGCTTTATGTGTTTTCATGCAGTTTATACCTTAGTCCTCAGGTTGTGGACTGTGTGAATGCTTTATACCTTCAGGCTGTCAGGAGAACGGGTTGTAAAATTTGCAAAGGGTTGCTTGGCTTGGCTGACTGTAGAATACAAAATTAGTGCTTGAAAGGGAAGAGCAAACCAGCCAGGGTAGCTGCAGTGTTTCTCCTTGAAGTCACTCAGGTTCTTTGAGAGCTGCAGTGTTTCAGGAGCAACTCAGTCTCAGGGAACACAGGAATTTGTTTTCATCAGACAGATGCTTTCCCTGCCAAGCTGGCAGCAGCTAGAGGTGAAGCCTTAATAGGGAAGCACTTTCTTAGTCCCTGTGCTAGGAGGTGAGTCCTCCACCAGTGACTGACTGACAGAATCGTGACCTTCACCTTCCTTCACCTTCTGATCCCTTTCCACCTATTTATATTTAATTTTTCCTTTCCTTGTTTAGGGAACTCTTGTCATTTCAGAACTACAGAAATGTTCTTCACAGTGTTCTTCACAAGCTTTCCAAACAGCTTTTCTTTATTCTCCATTTTCCAAGATGCTGGATAGCAGTGTGCACATGTATGCCTGAGGATTTGCACATTGCAAGGGCAGAATTCACAAGGTGAGAAAAACAAGTATTGTGTAACACTAAGGTTTCCAGCACAGCAAAGATAAGGTTTCCTTCAATCCTCAAGCTGTTTCCCACAACTGTTCTCAGGGTCATCTCTGCAGCCTGCTCTGAGTTACAAGAGATTCTGTAGGAAGTTAATTTCTAGCTTTCATTCTGCATCAAGCCTGTGGTTCATAGTCCCAGCACCTACTGACCCATCTACCAGTTAGCTGATCCACTGTGTTTCATCCACCACTGGGGAGTGGACTGATTCCCTGAGGTTCAGCAACAACCCTAGTGGGGCACAGCCCAAGATAAGAGTTGGAGGGGATGTTGATGGCCAGCCTAGTGATAGTGTTTGTGCTTTTGCAAGTTAGCCTGCTGTTAGAGGGTGTGTTCCCCAGTCATGTGAAGGAAACAGCAAAGAAAATAACTATTTGCAAGGGTGAAAGGGAGGTCAGCAAGATGAGCATTGCAATTATTTGCTAGAATGCCTCTCTTCCTTCCCGTCCCTTCCCCCCCCTCCCCCCCATGTTCTTTCTATGCATGAGGATACATGCACTAATAAGCTGGGAAAAGATGGCCATGCTCCTGTGGATTTAGATATATACCAAAACACTTTCTGCCTTTCAAATCCTATTTCAAATTCCCTGCAAACAGGCTAAAATTTCACTGCCATAGGTATTTATGGGACAGTTAAGGCACAGAAATTAATGTTTTGGAGGGTGCTTTCTATTTGTGCTTGAGATACTGCTGCCATCTATCCAGTCTAATCCACTTCTCACGCTGTCAGGTACATAAGGCAGGTGTCTGTCATCACCAGCCAGTTATATCTCAGATCAGTCCCTTGAAGATGTTTAAGTTGCTGACTTTGGATGTTGCTGCTTTAGTCATTATTGTGTTTCCTCTTGTTCCTCTGGGTCACCGTCTCTTCTTTCCTCTTCATGTTGAAACAGAGCGTGCTAAAAGACCTGGTTATCTGGCACTCTCAAAACATGGCCAAGGTCAATCTGTTTTCTCCACTGTACTGTTTGTACAGCTGTGGGTAATCACGCAGCTCTGAAATCTCAGCATTCCTTTTGCTCCCTGACTGCTTCATGATCACTGTCCCCTGCAGGCATCTGCACTGAAAGTACTTTGATTTCTGGGAAGCAGACATGTTCTTCCAAGACTTCAACTTGTACAGGTGTATGTGTAATGTGTTTTTAATAACAGTGGCTCAAAAGAGCTTACAGGGAAGCTTAGCATTGATGCTGATGACTCCCATATGGGATGTATTCTTGTAATGGAAACAAAGAAAAGATTCCACCCATTTTGATATCATGCTCTTAAACCAGTGAGCAGAGACATGTATCATATATAGGCATCGTTACAAGCCTCCTGCTCCAAGCTTACCCTGTGTTGTGTATTACCCTTACATAGCCCATGGTAAAGTTATAAACCATTAATAAAGGCATTTAGTATTAAAAAGGCATTAGGATTAATGTTTCAGTTATTACAGTTTTCTAAATGAGTATTGATTCCTTGGGATTTGTTGACAGAAATAGACAGGAAAGTAAAAACTTCATGCTGACTTTGTAAAGGTGAGGTTATAAAGGCATGTCAGACCTTTTACTAGTTTGCGCACTGGGGCCATTGTACTGTGGCAGAACTATAACATGTTCAGTCTGTAATCAGCATAGTTTTATTATGATTTCAGTTTTCCATCTCAAAGACACAGCATAGCAGTCAGGGACAACAGGGCCAGCATTCTGGAGACACCTGGTCAAGTAACATACTATGACCAGGTCACAGGGTTAGCATGTGTATAGTAGCTTCAGTGAGGAGGTTTTCAGTTTTATCATCCTCAGCATCTTCAAGGTCATTACCCATGACACAAAATTACTAATACCTCTTGACAAAGTCTTCTCCAGCTCATTTTCAATAGAGAAAGGTCTGTGGCACTACTGTACTTCATCTACTTGTCTTTAATTCTTTGGTTTGATGCAGCTCTGTATAAGAAGTAGCACGTAAGGTCTGTTAGTGTGATGCCAAGACATTGTTCTTAGAGCACTTGGGTACAAAAAGGCAGAACTAACTCAGTATTAGCATTTAAACAAGGTGAAATGTGGTCAGTGCCTGTCACCATGACCCTGTGGAGCAGAAAATAACTTGGATGAAAGTAGCAGGTAGCTGTGGGAAGGTATAAAGCTATGTGGGAAGGTAGATGGAAGACTACCAACACACTCCGAAGCAAAGACTTCTTCAAGGCAAATCTGTAACTGTTTCTTCCCTGCTCCTCACTAGTTGTAATATGGTTAGCATAACTAATGCCATTTTCTAAGGCAAACAGCCATTCTCTCTGACTGAGCTGGTCATGCATCAGACATTTTCCCTTCCTCATCAGGCCTGGAAGGCCCTGCGCACCAAGCAGATTTCTTCTCCCCTTTCACATCAGCCTCAAGTTTCCTAGGCTCCTTACCAGCCTTGAAGTTATAAGTAACAACTTGGACATCAACTTCTGCTGGACAGCAAAACCCATGATCCCCCAGTGGTCAGGGATGTCTCCACTGTCACCTGCTTCCTCCAAAGACTGAGTGTGTGACTTGTATTCTTTTACATGTTCTGAGTCTATATTGTGATTGTACATTGATACTGCAAGACAAGTATTGAGTTTTGACCCTATCTGCAAAGGGTCCATGTGATTAGGAACAGTAAGATAACCTGTGCCCCAAATGTTATGCTTTACTATTTATAAAATTATTATTTTATAATAATGAACTGACCCTGGCTATAAAAACCTTGTGCTATTCTGGCCATAAAATTGTATGCTGTGCTGGTCATAAGAGTTCATTTAAAAATTAAAGCTTTAAGTGTAACTACAACTCAGTGTCAACAACGTTCTGCCCAGGATCCCTGTAGTATTAGGTGACAAAACTTCCTTCACATAAAAATCTCTCCTGGTGCAGCTGGGAATAAATAACCTAGAAGTCCTATGCAAATACCTGGTGCAGGTGTAGCTATTCTTGCAGCGGGGGAATGAGATTTATTTCAGTGTAAATATATCAAATATCTCATTTCCAATCTAATAAAACACATCAGAAGACTCTTTAGCTGTGCACTGTAGAAGGGGTCTATTAAATGGAGAGGTCAACAACTGAGAAAGCCTGACAAAGTCAAAGAAAGTCCCCAAGTCCAGCTGTACCATCAGAGTGCATGCTTAGGAGAGCATTTGCTAATCCTTTTTTCCCCATAGCCTCTCCATGTGCACCAGCTGCTAATGTGAGCATTGCAGAAGAGAGAGGGTTTTGCACTGAAGCGTGTAGGAGGGATAAGCATTTAGTTTGCTTCTTTATCCCGTAGAACAAGGGAACCTTCTTGTTGGGGTTTGGAGTCTGTCACTGGGAGTGGTTAATATGAGACGTGCATGATAGCTTATGTGAAGGTTCCCCTAACCTGTCATTTCTTGTGTGGGTGTGTTTTGCCCTTGAGCAACCTTAACTGCTTTTTAACAGAACTTTTTGGTGGGAATTGTTAGGAAAGCATTTCTCTAACTACCTGAGGCTTGCTGTGGTTTTTTTTTTTTGGCCCTACCTATACCGCAGCGTAAAATATTCTGTACATTGGGAATTCTCTAGGCCTGATAGTCATCTCAATGGCACCTAATTTAAACAGAATTATTCCTGGTTTACATTGGCATGAATGAGGGGTTTCCATATATAATGTAGTATTTTGCCTCTCCCAGATGTAGACACAAACATCATTCTCAGACTCCTTCTTATAGAGAGTTAACTGCAGGTGAATCAGGTTAACTCTTTTGCTGTTACCTCCAAACAGCAGCACTTAAGAAGGCTGAGAAGGTGAAGGAAAGTATGTATTTGGCACTGCTTATCCAGAGGGTACTGAGGGCTCAAGGTACTGAACAGCATCTGAGACTCTTTAAGGTTGGTAGGGTTCAGATGAGAGACGCAGGTATGTGTACAAAAGAAGCACAAATCTGCTGTTACGCAATCAGATTTAACACTTCTGATGAGAACTGCATCTTCAAGCTCCATCCCTTTTGGGACTCCCATAGCTGAAGGAAATGTTTGGGGTTTGCTTTGTTTGCAGCTCTTACTCCATCAGCATCTTTAACCTGAACTACAATAAACTTTAGCCTATACCATTTCTTTGTCCTGCCACTATGGCAAAAAAAACCCAACAACCCAGGATTTTACTGAGCAGGCCAAACCAGAGCAGCTGGAAATATGAAGGATCATATAACTTCAGTTATAATTTGCAAGGGGCTCAGAGAGATGCATGGAGAGATGAGGGAGAAAGGTTTGTCTCTGCACTTCACTTTTGCTGCATTAAGGGTGTTGGTGTTGATGTAGATGCAGAATAAAGATATTCTCAACTTGAATTCCTCCAAAGCAATTCTTTTATGTGGTTGCCTCAGTAAAATGAAATCTTTATGAAACAGCCAGCACACCCACCCAGACATAAGCCAGGCACTAACTGTTCATGTTTAGAAACAAACTTTCCCCATGGGTACATTATTCATAGCCGGTCACTTGCCAGTTTTCCCTTGGAAGACATAAACTAAACATTAGGAATAAAAGCAATGCATAGCTGGGTCTCTGTTTTTTCTGAGCTGGATGTTGCAGCAAACCTGTAGGTTCTCTCTGTCCTTCTCTTTTCCACTCACTCATTTACATGTCAGCTTAATCAATAGTGCATTCCCGAACTCTTCCCACTGATCCACTCAAGGGCTGCACCATGGTGCTTTAGCACTTGAGAGAATCCTGCCACTTCCAAAAGAAATCCCAAATTCAACCAGATAAAAAAAAACATTCGCAGCTTTCAGACATTATTCCAGGAAAAGAGGAAATTATCCTCCCAATCCATCCTGCCAAGACTACAGGCATCTCGTTGCACGAGAAACATAACAGGTTGTTGTTATAACAACTAGAGACCAACTAGAGACCAACTGACCTCCCACTCCCTTTTGTCAACCAGCTGCAAAACTCTTTGGTCATGAAACAGTCTCAAATTGAACATCTGAGCCCAGTTTATGCAATTCCCTTGTGCTGGTTTCATAAGCTGTTGTCACTTCACTCAATTGTCTGTTGAAAGCATTCACAATTACACTGGCTAATGTGAATGTTGTGGTATGACAGATATCCCCATGGTTGAGCCCTTCATCTCCAAGGCAACCTCACAACCTCGCTCTAAGGGTACATGTGAGATAAAACAAAACCCAAAAGGATACACAGAGATAATTTCAGCTCTAACTATCCATAGTGCTATTGCTTTAGCAGAGACTTTAGGAGACATTCCCAGGCTGGTTATTTAAACACCGGAGTGCATCACAAAGATAGCATTTGACTCTAAAGCTATAGAAGCCACATGAATATACTGCGAGCTCTGCCAGTAAGCCCAGAGATCTTAAACAGTTTCCAAAGAGCTACATTAAAAAGATTGAGGGCATAAAGATACGGTGATTTCATGTGTCTGAAAAATCACTTGGGCCCTACCTATGTGCAACTTCATTAGCTGAAGCTGTAGGTGTTGAAGCAGCTTCACTATTGTGGTTCTTGAGTTGGATCCACCACCACTCCTATGCCTGTCCTTCACGGAGTATACATTAGACTTGGGCTTTGCCAGAGAAGCAAAGATTAATTTTTTGCTCCCTTGAGCATCATTTCAAGATGGTCTCTGCTGACAAAATTGCAGCAGAGCAAAAGCCTCACTGAAGAATATTGTGTAGGAGTGTTTATTAAAGTAGGTCATTGCCCAAAGCACCAGACTTCAGGGATAAAATTAATGAAGTTCCTGCCTCCTGCACTGGTTGTTTGGAGGTGGTTTGCCCCCTCAGAAAGGCACAGATCATATCTGGTCCACATACTCATGCTCTGTCCTCACAACCATGAGTCAAAAAACCCTTTTTTTTTTTTCCATATGGAAGCTAAGTTACTGACCTTGTCTTAGGATCTGGAGCACAATCATATGTAACCCATATGCAACGATTCAGTGTGACCTTAAGTCTCTGTTGTCAGTTTGTTTGGGATTTTTTTTCCCCCTACTAAATCCTTGCACCTCCTTTCTCTTACTATTTACTATCGCAAAAAAGTTGCTATTCCTCCTTCACACTTGTGCAGGTGCAGTTGCCATTCTCTTCAGGCACAAAGAAAATCTAACTGTAAGGCAAGGGGGAAAGCTTTAATTATCAGCTAGAAAAAAGGGAAAGACATTGCAAATAACCTGTTGCCAAAGCAGTTTAACATTGCCATATTTAAACTGATTGTCTTACGCCTCTCAAGCAAGCTGCTGAGCATCTCTGCGCACATGCAAAGTGTCACTGAGGCAAACAGAATTAAGTGGAAGACCAAAAATCCATTCCCCACAATTGGCTGAAAATTCTTTACTGCTGGGAAACATTTAAATGTCATCAGTCTTTCCACTATCCTGCAACATAGATGTAACCAAAACCACTCTGCTTTTTGTCCGAATAGCTGCTGAGAACAGGGAAATAGCACGGTTGGGGGGAAAAAAAGTTCTAAACCAGGAGGCTGTGCTTAAACGCATGCAGCAATAACATTAGTACAAATCACTTCATGTTCTGATTTTGCTCTGTAGAAAGCAGAAAGCTCCTGTGCAGCTGGTAGGGCAGCAACTAAGCTGTTGCACAACTCGATATGTAGATCAGGCCTGGGGAAGTTTTGCCGGGATCCTCTTTGTACGCTGTTTTTCAAATGTGATTAACATCTGTTTTCTTAGATTAGGAAATTGGACAGAGGTTTTATGTTATGCTTCTGAATAACTTTGGGCACCACAGGACAGAGTCATGTGTTCTATGTATTTGGAAATACCAAGTTTTAGCAACCCCTGCTTGCTTGCCTAGACCGTTTAAAGCTCATTGTCAAAGCTTTATTCCTCTACTGACTTGGGTGATTTATTGTCCTCCTGAATCTGTTGACAGATTCACCTGGCATTCAAGTTTGCTAATAGCTGTAATTGTTTACCTGTTAAACACAAAGGCCTGAGCAAGAGATAGTGCCCCTGGCCTGTGAGAACTCCCGAAGTACAGGCTCTGCTAATGCTGCACTCTGAAGCATTCACATCTCACAGCTCCTCTTATCTGGTTTCTAATAAGGTGCAAGTTCCACCCAAAATCTTTTCCCCAGTCAGGATGTTTATAATCACTCCTGGAGGCTCTTTCCCTCTGTCACACTGGACCGGCCAATTGACCAACAGATTAAAAAATTATTAAGGGTGGGGAGGAAGGACAGACACACACGCACACCCACACACAAAGGCTGGGAGCGCTCCGCCTTTGTGCTCATATGAGCTTTGTTTCCTTCGGAATCCAGCTACTAAAACAGACAACAGCTGTGACAAGAAATGAGATCTAGCAGCAGAGCAGCGACGCTTTTTGTTTGGGGATTTGCAGCACCCATCCGTTTTTTAAACACGTTAGAGGAACACATCAGGATGCTTTTTTAGGAAAGAAAAGCATGAATAATGTAGCAGGGCAAGCAGACTTTGTAGCTCATCACCATAAGCACTGCATTGTCATCAAGTACTCTTGGCAAGGAAGGTGCATCCATCTCCCTTGTGCTCAAACCTGTGATGTCCCATATGAACACCCGCATTCAATCCCTAGTAGAGGAAACAGTTTTTACCAGGTCTGACGAAACACAGACTACCAATAACACGGGTTCAGGAATCGTCAGTCCCAAACCAGGTCAGATTAGCAACTCACAGTCGCCTCAGGCCCCTCTTTTCCTTCCTGTACGCCAGGGAACTCTTCTCCTGAGTGTAGTAGCTGCTGTATCTGCCACCTCTCACCTTTCTTTTCCAGGTATCAGGTGGCCCCTCTGTCATATCTTTAAGGTGTACAGTTAGCGTCTCCAATTCCCAGGATAGCATTCCCTCTAGCCTCCTTCAAACGATGTATCTCGTAGCTGGGCAATGAGTGGAGCAACACAGTGCCTGGTACTGGCTGCTCTGTGCTGTTGGCATGCTACGATTCACCTCTTACGGAAGGAAAGCACCACGGTGCTGGTGTGCCGGGTTGAAAGGGGGACAGCAGGAGAAACCGCCTGACAGAGAAGGGAAGGGGACCAGACGGTCACTTGCAGCGGGTCCGGGCCGAGGAAAGCAGAGGGGACCAGCGCCGGTGTGGCAGGGCTGCGGCGGGCGGTAACACCACGGCTCCCCCGCCATACACACCTCACCCAGCGGCCGCAGCCCGGCAGCACCCCCACCCCGCCCCAGTACTACATGTCCCGTCGTGCCGCGGGCTCGGGGGGACCTAGAGCGGCGTACCAGACTAAAAGCCCACCCAGCCGCCTGCTCGGAAACACAGCTCTGCCGCTGCGCTATCCCTATTTCTCGGGTACCGACGCCCGCTATCACTCCCCTCTCCGCCGCAACTCCGCACCGCGCCTCCCACACCGCGAGTGACGGCTGGCGTGCTCCGCCTCTATGGCGTTTTTCCCTCGGGCACTTGCGCAGGCACCCCGCTGGGGCGTTGCTACCAGGCCCTGCCGGCGTACGAGGCGACCGCGGGTTGCCGGCGGTACGCGGCCTGGCTCGGCGGCGGCACCGGGATGAACGGCAAGGAAGGTGACTGCGGCGGCAAGCGTGCCTTCCTCCCCCCCCCCCCCCCGGGCCGCAGGCTGTTGGAGCCGGCGGCTCCTCGGTGCGTGGCGCAGCGCGGCCACGGCGACGACCCCCGCCGGACGGAGGCGAATCCCGCGGCCCCCGGAGCCGCCGGAGCGGGGCCGCTGCCGCCGCCTGGCGCGCAGGAGAATGGGCGGGCGTTCGTCCCTCAAGGCGTGCGGGCCGCGCGCCGCCTGTCGCCGCCGAGGGGCGGTCCAGGGGCCGTTGGCTGCGCGGGGCTTAAGGGGCCTCGCGAGCGCCTTGAGCCGACTGTAGACGAGGCGTGAGGAGGAGTTGGAGGTGGCCAAAGCGGGGATGCACTGCGGTAGGAGGGGCGGAAGGATGAGGCTCTGCAGCGAGCAACGGTTCGCTTCGGCTGTGTCGCCAAACTCTGCCCTTACACCTAGGGAGGCGGTTTCTGCACAGGTGGTAGTGCCTTCCCGCTTGCACTTCAGATGTGGCTGTGAATGTGGTTTCAGAAATCATCCTTGATGGCAAAAAAATGGTTGCTACGGCTAAAAGCTGTGTATTAGACCTGTATAGCACTTGTAATGGTAACTAACTTCAGTATCACAGCATTCACCTTGCAGCATGTGTGTTTGGTTAGCCTAAGCAGTCACTCGCTCCCTTCAGCCTGCTACTTTGTAGTAGGCCCTGCAACAGGGAAGCTGGCGTTTTTACTTTAAAAAATCAAGCCTTAAGTTATTGCAGTCTGTGGTTTTCTGGTACTCAAGTTGTCGAGTTACTCTGTAGAACCTCTTCTCTCCATTTCTCCCACACACGCTTCAGGAGGGCCTGTTTTTTCCTGTAGGTCATTATGATGTGCCCAACTTTCAGAATACTGCAGAGAGTTTTAATTCTCTGCACTATTTCAGGGGCTGTGTTTTAATGTTTTCAGCTGCTGCAGGAAAAACAAAACCCTGAACTCGTGTCCTACCAGAAAAGAAGGAAAAAATGATTTTCAGTTTCCTCTTTTAGAAAGTAACTACGCCCACTTCTGGCTTTGCTTTGGGATAATAAACAATTAAATGGAAGCATTTTAAAATCCAGTGTTCGTCTGTAACTTTTAAGTAGCTTCCTTTTGTTCTTCTTTTAAGGAAATTGAGAGCACTCCACATATTGAAGAAGGTATGCTTGTGTGTAAGTTTGCCAAATTTTGGCCTCTGTTAGAAACGCAGAGTGTACGGCTGTCACAAAAAGGTGGTAGCGAGAGGGAGGAATGGGTAAAACACTGAATGGCAGAGTGAGTCAGTCCTAGGTGAAGGAAGGACAAAAGGAAGAAACAGTACAAGGTGTAAATTGGTAGTAAAACACAGTCTAAGAGAGGTGAGCTCTGGGTGAAGGTTTGAAGAGGGAGCCTAAGGAAAAGGCATATACGGCCTGTTGAAGGGAACTGCTATATCGGGGTGAAAAGAGAAGAAGCTAGTTAATGGGCAGAATATAAGATGCTACGCTGCAGGAGCTAAACCTGCATACCTGGCTAATGGTAGTTTACTTAAATTATGCCTTGCTGCTTTTTCTGATTACTGAAGACCCGTGACACAAAATAAATACAGTATTGGAAACATTTCAGTGACTCTGGTCAAGCTGAGTATTTAAAAGAATTACAAGGGAATAAAGAGGAAAATAAAAAGGTCTAATCCTGTAGGCTCTTGCTCAGACAAGGGTTTCCACGCAGCCGTCCCCTTACAGAAAGGAAACTTGAAAGGGTGTGAAGATCTTGCCAAAAAAAAACAAAGTAAAATTTTTTAAAAAGGCACTTGGAATCCTACCATACTCATCCATTAAAATTGGTAGGATTTTTTCTAATTTTCCCTAGGAATGTGGTAGAAGAAGCTAGCATGAAGATGACATCAATTGGTATTGAGATTCATCCAGTTTATCTTATGCCATCATGTAAAATATGGTTGCAGTTGGGAATGCTTTAAAGACAGTGTTCTGATGCTGCTTATGCTCTGGCAAAACTGTTTTATTTTAAAAATACATTTTTGTGTGTTCTGTTAACAGGATCGGGTGGGTTCAGAAAACGAAAGCATGACAATTTTCCACGTGGTCAAAAAAGAGAGGAAAAAGAGAATGTCACTCCATCTTCAGCTTTGATGACATCTTTCAAATGTAAGTAAGCATTCAGAAAGCCACATTATAAAAATGTGGTGTAGAAATTGCTGGGAAATAACTAGTATTTAGTGATAGAATAAACCAGCTTCTCTGGGGAGAAGCTTGAAACTGGTTGGACTCATGCTTCACACATTTAGAGCTTGGCTTTTTGCTTCTTGTGCAGTAAAGTCCTGAGAGTGGGGTCTCACAAAGCTCCACCTGACTCATGATTTGCTTCCTTTTTCATGCTGCTCCCTCACCCCACTTGTGCTGAATGTGGTGCTAAGCAAACTGAGCAAGTTTTCAGCCAGACGACACGTGACAGGGTCCTTTGGTGGCCGAAAACCAAGATTTGTAGAAGTGTAATGAAAAATCTGAGCCATGGGGACAAGAGGAGGAAATGGCTCCCATTGGGGACACTGAGAAGGCTCTTAGCTGTTGACCTTGGCTCTGTGCATAGATGACTTAAGCTATTTTAATGTAGGTCTGGACGCATTGATTTGTGAGTTGGTAGCTGTACATACATGCACTTTTTAAAAATAAGAGTTCAGCTAACTAATTGTCATGGTTTAAATTCAGTCAGCCACACCGCCGCTCTCTCACTCCCCCTTCTTCCTCCCCCCAGCTCCTGGAGGGATGGGGAGGAGAATCGAAAGAATGTAACTCCCATGGGCTGAGATAAGAACAG
>JBCJKH010044586.1:0-15790 GCA_039877255.1 Loriculus beryllinus
TCACTCCCTTTTTATCCTGTCAGGGAGTACTCAACCCACACTGAGCAGAGACACTGTCACACCACTGCTGTAAAGCAGCTAGAAAGGGCCTGTCATTACCTGAACCAAACAAAAGCCAAAAGGCCTACAGCCATCCTGTACCACTCCTGAGAAGCCTAAGTACAAATTTAACAAGAGGCAGGGTTTAGAGTCATCCTCTTCTGCTGCCTAGCAAACTCCACACATCACTGGCCTCTGACTGACGCACAGAAGGTGCAAGATCATTGGAAACACCTTTGTGCAGCTGAACTATTACAGTGCCTTTTTCACACATGGCTCGATTTCCCTACATCAGCACGTATGAATAAACATTTGATATCATCCAAAGGAAATCTTTGCTTTCCCTCCAGACCCCGTAACATTTTAGTCTTCGGATGCTACAGGGGAATGATGTAATTGGCATTTTTTATCTGCTGCCTGCTAGGAACACCTGCACCCTCCTGCCCAGCTATCAACGTGGTGAAGAAACAAGCATCCTAAAACAGCACAGTGTTAAAGCTCATGATTTCTTCCTGCAAGAATGTGAACTTGAGACACTTGAGAGACAGACTGCAGGAAGGAATGTTAATAGATACTGCAACAGCTTAGAGAACTAAAATGCTTCCTCTGAATCTCCATCTTTCCCTTTGGAAAGGCCAATGTCTGAATATTTCTGAATTCCTTTTCCTCACACAGTTCTACTGAACAAATCAGTGTTTTCCAATATGAAAAGGTTTATTATATGGGGCTTTGAATTAGCTAATGTTTCTCACATCTTACCTACCAAGCAATCAGTAGTATTTGAGAGCCTTGTGCAACTTCTCTTTATTTTCTGTAGGCACTGAACATGCACTAGATTCCTTGAGTACTCCACAACAAACAGCTTCAGTGAATTTCAGATGAAAACATGGCATTATGGGCTATATTTGTATTGGACTGCAGGAATGCTTGCATTCAGCATCAGCTCAATGGGAACGGCCCTTTAGCAACATCAGATTAGGACATTTGTGCACCACAGACTGCGACTCAGATGACAGAAGATTTGTCCGGCAGAATTCCATAGCAGGAACAAATGCTCTGCTGGCTCTTGCTACCCAGTGCCACACATTTAGCTAAAGATTTGGTAATTTTCAAGTAAGAAACAGTACTGCTCAGCAAACAGCTGCAACCACATGAAGCAATGTCATCTTTTAGTACAACAGAGGCTTAACTGCACTTTAGAATAACTGATAGTGTAATAATTAGATTTCACTAAGACGTGTACAAACTGTTCTCTGGGACATTATCTTCTACTGACATAGACAGTGGCTGGAGTTTTCTTCATTAACAGGACTCTGGTCTTTATAAATACTGAGGGGAGAATTTTGATGGTTGTTTTTTGAGGTTTTTGGGGATTTGTTAAGGGGGACAGTATTTTTGGGTTGGTTTAGGGGGGGTTGTTGGGGCGTTTTGTCTGGGTTTCTTATTTTTACATCAATTTGGTAGCAACCTACATTAAGCAGTAATTAATTGTCATTAACCCCCCAAAAGTGAGACGCCTCTTCCATTTCTCTGTTCATATCCTTCACGACGAGACTATGCACCACTCTCACATCACATAAAAGGTGCACGGTACCTCACCGCAAAGCCAAAATAACTGAGCCATGCATGCAGAAGACACAGCTTCACCCTCCTCCTCCTCCTCCCTAATAAAAGACTAATTGATGAGCATGGGCAAAAGGAGCGAGGAGTTGTGTTTGCATTTCTCTAATGCTACTTTTGCATACCAGTTGGAATAACATTAGCACGGATATTACCTGCTGTAAGACACCATGGGGTGTATCTATTCTACTGTTTCTGCTTTATAATCCCAGCAGTACCGGCTTTCAAATTACTTCTAGTAATTATTTTGCAACCACGACAGAGTAACTGCCACCAGTAATTGCGCTCAGGGGTCGATCTATTTCCTAAGCCAACCTGCAGCCTTGCTTTACCTCATCTAGGTTGGTCATACAGTCACACTAGGTTTAGGGGAAAACATTTGGGTCCTTCACCGTTGCTAAGGCACCTGCTAAAATACAGTCTTCAAATCACTAAAAGACGTTTGATACTCTATTTTTTACCTGCAAAAATTCCTTTACATTTTGGATTCTATTGGCAGGCTTCAAAGATTATAGATGTGGAGAAGCCTTTTCTGATGGAGCCTGATTAGATTTTTTTCCTTTTTTTTTCTGTTTTACAAATTACTTTTGTTTAATGGGGAGAACACCTTGGGCAGCCTCAATGCATCCGGCAATAGGTCTTCACTAACAAGGCTGTCTGCAATCCACAATTGTGGTTAAATTCCCACTGACTTCAGCAGAAACAGGATCCACGGTCGTTTCTTACTTTTAGGCTTTTCTTAGTCATTGCCTAACCACAGAGCTTTAAAACCATCCCAGGTCCCCATTTACAGAAAGGGATGAATCACTCAGCAGTGAGAGGGGTCTCTTTTTGGCACATACCTTGCTAAGATTCTCTGGAATCTTTTGCAAAACAAGGAGCAAAATGTGCCTGCAAAACCAGAAGCTGTCAAAGGTCCTGCCTTCTTCCCCTAAACCAAAGACTAGATTTCAGACTGACAGTGTTCATCAGACATGATTTTTTGGCAGTACAGAACACGAACACGAAGAAAACACCCGCATTCTTTCAAAAAAAATAAATATGTAAATAAAAAAACACAACAGAAAACCCCCAAAAAATTAGCTTTTACTACCTGACACCCCAACTCCACTAAGCAGGGACTGCCCTTTTAAACTCATTACCTTCATCTTTCAAGCTGCCGCTTAAGTTTTCTGCCAATTTTGGGGGATCCAGCCCAATCCAAAGGTTGTTTGCATAGCTCTTGCAGAACAGGGCCACAAAAACCAAGGTAGCGCTTATTTGTTTTGGGGGATCTTCTTTGTTTGTTATATGTCACACACCAGCAGCTCGCTGCCACACCAGAGCCTGCATTCAAAAGAGCCCCTGGTAGCAGATCCTCACAAAACACCACTTAAAACCGACCAGCCCTCACAAAGTCTAAACATTTCTTTCAACTGAGGTTTCACTCCTCTGGGAGCCATGCAGCAATCAGCTGTAAGCTAGATCTTTCATTTATACTCTTATTATAATAGGATTTTTACCTTCCCATCCACATAAGCATGTGGGCAGAGAGCAAGGTTCGTTTTCCTTCAGACAGCACATAAATCACATATCCCTGACATAGGAGAAAGAAATCTGCTTGCAGCGGGGCAACTGAAGTGAACATCAATTTATATTGCATCAGTAAGGTGGGTATGAAGAGATGTCTTGATACTACAGGGTTAAAACACTAGAGTACATGCTAATCTTCTCCTCAAATACTTGTGTGCATTGTCTGTTAAGCAGTCAGTGATAAGCCTTGGAGATATGCAGACTATGAAAGAACAGAACAGGTAACACCACAGCTTCACTCAGCTGTCAACAGCAAAAGGAAAAACAGCCACAGAATGTCCCCATAGCAGTCACTGAACCAGACTTAAAACCAAGCACAGACAACACAAAGCTAATCAAGAGCATCAGGAAATCCAGATCCCAGAAGAGGCATTGGTGCCCCTATCTACTCACCACCAAGCCACCCATGATAACTGAGTATACCTCTAATTCCTAGAGCAGCTGGCACCATCATCACACTCATTGAGTTACCCACAGAGCAAGGTCCAAGTTTCCATGCACCCATATTCTGTTCCAAGCAGTAAAAATCTGGGTGAAGCTAAAATTTACATGGCTGAAAGCACTGTCACCTTCACTTTCCTTTTCCATTTAAAATAGATGGAAAAGAAGTCACTCAAACACCACCCGAATGGTGCCTGTTGCAATTTCCCTCTCCTGGAAATCTCACTGATGGGCTCCCTGTAATATCTGTACATATTCTGGGTATGTCTATAGCCTAGTGTTTTATAAAAACAAGACATATCATACTGGCTGCACATGTCTTGGTCTCCATGTCTACACTCTCATCCATGCCTAATGCTGAATTTCATTCAAAGGACAGGGGAGTAAAGGACAACAGATTATCTAATTTTCCACACGTGAAAGCAGGCAGGAGACGAGATCTGAGCATAAGCATTCCATCAGAGACGTGGGTCGCAAGGAGAGCAAACCAGTTATTAAGAACCACAGAGCCATTGCAGAAGAACAGCTCCACAAAATTCCCTAGCTGCAGAAAAGCTTCAGATGGAAATTATTGCTTCTTTGCAAGTCAATCTGTCACAAGAGAAAAACCTGCGGGAAGTCAGATTCAATTAGTCCCATTTCTCCCTGGACTAGCTGCCAGGGTAACAGAACAGTGCAAGGTTTCACCCCATCATTTGCCATCGCTGTCTATTCTGCACATCAATTTCTCTTCAGCAAAACACTGCCATTTTTAATGAAGAGGAGGGAGGATAAAAAAAAAATTGGATGGAAGTGTTGCAGGAAGAGGAAGCAATATGTGCCCTAAACTCAAGCTTAAAAAGCATCTATTAAAGGGCAGAGGAGGCTTAGATAAATTACATGTTCTGTTTAGACACGTTTGCTTCTCTTAAGTGTTGAGCTATATCCAGTTTTGTCATTTCCATTCCTAACAGTCATTTTCAGTAGGACACCTGAAATCACAGGATAAAACTCATCAATTTTTAATTTAAGGTATCTCCAGCTATTTTTGTGTATCTCTTCTGAAGAGATATCTCAGATAACGGGAGCAGTTCAAGAAGCTGCATTTCAACGCACGGGAAGCCACTCCTGTCCAGATGTCCATAAGCCAGCAGACAGTGTTTTTATTAACACCTAGCATGATAAACAGAGGCATTTCCAAATGAAATGGTAACACTTCACGCATTTAGGGAGGGACACCTTCCTAAAACATCAGTAGAAAGCACCTCCCTCCCACAGAAGGAGAAAACCCATCTTACAGCAGATAAATTCAATATACACTTACAGGCACTGAGTTTTCCTCATTTGTTTCAGTGAGAACTGTCACCTGGCAGTTTCAAGAAGCAAAAAGATCTGTTCACATCAGATACAGGCAAGCTTTCCCTGTGTCAGAAATCTGTTAGGCACGAGGAGCTCCAGCTCTACCCTTGCTTGCCAGAAAATGTTCTCCTGGAATGAACTTTGTTTTAACACAGCCTTGCACTCTTTGATCACTGAAGGTAATCTCCAGAGTCCTTTTAACTCCCGCAGCCTCACAATCTGTGACCTGAACAATGGCAATAGTAGCTATATCTGTTCTGCATGTCCAAGACCAGAGCCAAAACCACTGTATCATGCGATCATGACTACTATACTGCACTACTCCAGAGTGAGATTTTTCAGCCTTCTAATGTTTCACAAGAAAGTTCTGGCAGTGTATCCTACATTTATTCATGGTCAGCTAATATCCACTTCTTGTTCCTTGTGCTAATGCTACCGAGGTTTGGGTTTGGTTTTAGATTTAAATGTGTTTTCTCCCTCACAGGAAAATATTTGGAGCGGATCATCTTCTAGTGCTCATCCTGTATAAAGCACAGCCAGTATTGATCCTTTTCCTATTGGGGGCTTCCCCATCCCCTTGACCATCCCAGTAGCCCTTTTCTGCTCCCACTCCTATTTGAGCCCAGCTTTGCTGAGCAGGGTTAACCAAGGCTGTCCAGACGATTCCTGGTACATCATGGTAGTGATATTTCCTCACCACAACCAGGAATATTCCTTCAGAAAGAAAGGGATTCATTTTCACCCCCTCCACTACTCTTTTACCTTTTCCAAAGTTTCACCTGGAATCAACACTTCCCTAGCTTACCCTGCTCAACTAAGCCCAACTGGTCCATCAGCTGCAGACACATCCTCATCTGTAAAAACTAGGGAGGGTTTCCAGACACTCAAGTAACCAGCTGGTTACTGCTTCAGCTGTAGGTTTAACTTGTTTACCTTGTAGGCTTTACTCCCAGAAATAATCAGCTTTTCAACCCTGCCATCTTCCTTCTCACCTCTCCAAGCCTCTGTTGATGAAAAGGTAGAGCAGCTGGTATCCCTGCTGCAAGATATCCCAGATGCTCCTCCTTTCACATCAGGTAAGCATGAGCTCTGCTAGAAAAGCTTTCTTCTGCACCCTCAAACACAAAGCTCTAGCAAAGCTATTTGGAGGACAGTTAGCTGCTCCCAGAAGAAATAGCATCTCTTCATCTCTCACACAGGGTCACCAGTGCCTCTCTGTTAAGCTGCTTATTTGCTTCTGCAGAAGAACAATGGAGAGGGTTTATACCAACTTCACTTCCTTCAACAGCTCTTCTTAAAAGAACTAATTTATCATTACAGTGCCATCCAAAGAGTCCTTATGCAATAAGGACTTTGAGGATCCCTCTTTGATCTAAAAGGATGCCCTCAACTGTCCTACAAATGGTTTTAACACAAAGGCATTAAAATACAGTGAGTAAGTGCAACTTCCTTTGCTTGTGCTTTCCCAAGACACAGAATTCAACACTTCCTCACCCGGCAGTTTTCTCATTTCACTTCTGAGGTGCAGGTTTTCAAAGGTCAGTGGAAAAGATTAAACTACAGTATCAGGACTTTACATATGCTCCACTGTGCATAAAAACTGGTTACCTTAAGGCCAAGTCTTTACAAAGATATTTAAACACCACTATGCTCTTGTAGACATGAGGAAGAACAGACTCCATAAAGAAAATATATACGAAAGAGTAGAAACATTTCAGGATGCCACTGCTCTCTACCTCTTCCCATTACAGTAAATCCTGCAGTTTAATTACTCTTAATCCTAATTCAAAGTACCCCCAGTAGCACATTAGAGCATACAAACTACGCAAATCATGGAAAAGTACAGAAAAAGATATGCAGAAAGTGACAATCTGGAGAACTCGCACACAGAGCACACTTGTACCAATTGGTACTTGTACCAATGCTGACCAGGCTGTGGTCACAGACTTTTAAAAACTGTTTTCTGCTGACAGCAGGGAAAAAATGAGTCCCTTCTTGCTGCCTGTGTTTAGAAAATAAAGAAATCTACAGCATGTAATTCTGCCAGTAGAGCACCCACCAACCCTTCTGTTACTCAGCATCTATTCCTCAGATCTCCTCTTTTTCCTCTTCCTATTTGTTTTTCCTTTCTTCCTGGTATCTTTCCTTTCCACCATCCTCTTGCCCAACAACATGAGGATTTCTGCTAGTACAAGACTCTCATAAGGACTCCTGCCTCTACAAGACAGGGAGAACAAGGCAAAGTTTATTAGTACACCCACACCAAAGCAATTCCGAGACAGTGCAGCACAATGTTGGGGACAATTACTGAAACCCCATACACCCACCCCTGCAAAGGAGAAAATCTTTGTGACAGTAAATGTTTCTCACTCCTTGGGACCCTGGATATTTGGATTCCTTATCTCGGGCCTTCAGCTTGTTTGCTGAAATGCTAAATCTGGCCGCTTAGGCTAGAGGCCACCTCTTGATTGCTTGCATCTCAAAGGCTGGAGCATCAGTGTGTGTTACTTGTGTGTGCACAGGTTTTCCACTGGAAAGGATGCTGACTTCGGGGTCCATTATTCCTGCTACATCTCTGCACAGAAGGACTCCCCAACGAGTTTGCATCTGAAAAGGGGGCTTGATAATTCTTCATCTCTGAAACTACCGTTTTAAGCTTCAGTCTTTCCCACTTTCATCGCCAGTGACTTCACTAGCAGACTTAAAATAGAACAAGAAGTTGACACAAGTTTACTTGCTGATACCAAAATTTCCCAGCAACAAGGAGTTGAGAGAGACAAAAAGACTGCACAGTTGTCTCTAAAATCTATGCTACTAGCTCTTTACATGGCAAAGGACGATTTGGATGGTTCTAGGATTGCAGCTGGCTGATATATTTGTCTGAAATCAGCAACTCCAAACACTCTACAGTTACTTCAAAGAAAGGTAAGCAAAAGGCAACATAAACTGCTTGGTTTCAAGGCAGGTTTCTTCAAAGAAAGGTTTCTTCCAGGAATCACTGGAAATGGTCACACATAAAAGCTCTGCTCCAGAAGAGCCTGTCATGGACCAGGTGGGTCTCTGAGGATCAAGCCACACATTGCACAGTTGCCTGCCTCCCAGATACAGGGCATGATTGCAACAAGCATGATATACCATTGGTTTCTGGAGGATGAGGGGCAGGTCTAAGAGGTAAGTAAAGAACTAAAGGCCACTTGGTTAGAGAAAGAAAGAGCCTGGCTGGAAACCAAATTATGAGAAACTGTATTGAGGCATGGAACTTGGAAACCCCAGACAAGGCCACAGAAAGTCACTGAGCAGAGGTACTTCTCCTATTCAAAGGGGGAAACACATACTATCCTTCTTCTATATAGTTTATATATGTGAAAGTACCTGGGCAAGAGTTGAGAACCTCCCCTTCTTTCACCATTTTCCACTGAGATGGAGCTTAAGTCCAACAGCAAAAACAGGAGATCTTGGTCTCCACAGACACCAAAATCTGGACTCATACCAATCAAATGATCAAAGCTTTTACAATCTACAAGCAAACTGGGGCACAGCTGTAAAGGGTGAACGTTTTGAGACTAATGCTCAAACACACCAGGAAAGAGTCATGAAAAGACCCTTGTTGCAGTTCCAGCATCCTTCTTAACAGCTGCCTCCCAGCACAGGACAAAGAGTTGCAGCCCCTTCCACTATCCCATCAATGCCAAAGAAAAATCTTTTACTTCTACCTTTTTTCTTTTCCCCAAGGAACTGCAAAACAAAAGATTAACGTTGTTCTTTACTGCTTCTTTATGACAAAGCGTGCCTTGATGTTAGTTTATACATCAGAAACAGCGCTCTGATTTCCTCCTTTTTGGAGCATATGAATGGGGAGGTTACATAAGGGTGTAACAGGAGCTGTTACTTCCTTTCCCAGTTGAAGAGAAAAAGCTGTGGATCAGGTTACAGACTCAAGGGCTGACCATCACCACTGCAGCCTGCCTACATTCTGTGCCAGTATTCCCCCAACAAACAGGAGAAGCCACTTAGAAGGCTCTGAGAATTTAAAAGACTAAGTACATTGCTATTAGGGAGGGGAAAAAAAAGCCTTTTTTTTTTGTCTTTCATCAAACTCAGGAAATTCCCCAGGCTTGACGCACACCATCACTCAAGTCACCATTTTCCATTTCAGTTTGTTCTTCATTAGCACGGTAAAAACGATGACTGAAATGTAAGGTAAGATTTATAGGGTGGTCTGACACGTTAGCTGCACTTAAATACACTTAGCAGCCTGACAGAGCACTTAACTTTGGAGGGTATGTTAGCGCTTGTCCCAGCTCTGACCACAAGCGAAAGGAGGAAACGCAGTGTCCAGATTGGCCTACACAAGCACTAAGCTGTTCTCCAAATGATCCCACTTGTGCTTTCTTCACCTTCCTCCCAGATTCCCAAGCCACTGCAGCATTGCTGCTGAAGGAAGATGAGATCAGACTCCAACACGAGGAATTTCTGTTCCCACAGAGCTCAGAGAAACCAGATGATCTCAGAGGATCATGTGAAGCAAGACCATGACACTTCCATGAGGCAGAGCATCTCCAGTACATTGCCAGCAGTTTCTTAAGAGTGCACAGTGGGAAAAATTAATGGCTTTGCTTATTTTCCAATTTCTCTTTCCCACTTCCTCCTCTCGTTTGCCAGACTTTTCTTTTCCCTTCCCCCATTAGCACCAGTAGGCTCGCAATGTACATTTCCCTTCCAAAGAGAATCACATCTAGTCTTGCACAACTTTTGAGAGGGCCAACACACACAGCTAAACTAAACTACTTGTCCCTTGGCATTGTTTCCTCTGAGATCCTCCCAACAGACACAATTTAACAGGCCTCTTACAAAAAAGGAAAGAATAAAAGGCAAGTTTCCGTGATCTAAGATGCTTTTGGGAGTTCTTTCATCCCCATCTTGCTGAGCACTCAGTTTGTAGTGCCCACATGAAGCTTTTAAGATGTACATAAAACACACCCCCTAACACTACATAGGTGTTTTCAGAAACATCTTCTTTCCTAAGGACAGGAGGGAACTTGTGGTAACCTAACATGCCAGTGTTACACGATGGTAAACGCTGACATGAGCGGTGACCACTGTATGTTATTCTGGGAATAATGTGAATGCTCCAACCATTACACCTTCACACAGAATCAAGCCAGAGGCAGTGCACTGCTTTAAGCACTAAATTAGAGACACTCTCAAACTCAGGCACGGGACAACTGGAAACAAAGACACATGCAGAGAACGCCATTACCTTTAATACACTTAAAAGCAGCCAAGCCCTGAACTCTACTTTAACAGATGGGTCGGACTATTTCTGTTCCCTAACACTGTGCGCTTTTGGGGAAAGCCTTGTTTTTGACACAGGGTTTGACAAAGTGATGATTCATCCAGGACGGGTAGCTTGTTGCCAGCCTTAATTCACAATTAACAATAGGACAGCCGGATATGGGAAACTCATGATTCAACACAAAAATTGCAAAGTCAGCCGGATTTAATGACTTTTACACATTTTCCAGTGGTAATTTCTGATCGGAATATGTTTTAATTTAGTTTCTCCAACATAAGAGTAGGTAGCCTCCATTTCATTAACATTATGCTTTTCCTTTAGGATGGCAGTCCAGATTAAATACACAGCAACTGATGCAATCACACCCTCTGAAATTGCAAAGGTTTCAATTACTCAAAAAAGCAGATATCATGTGTGTGCACGGAGGTACGAGCACACAGGTACCATGGGCAAGAGAAATGCACGCTGCACTTATATGCACTTCGTGACTACCTCCAGCCCCGCTGCCTGTGGCCCTGCCGGGATGGCCATTGTGTTCCACAGGGAGTCTGGCCGCTCCGAGGAACAAAGGGATGCCCTTCCCAAAACACAGCGGCAGCAGATGTCCTGCATCGAATCCCGGCAGCCTCAGCCTCCCTAAGCGCACACACACGGTCTTAGCTCGGAGTCTACAGCAAGTGTCCCCTCAGGGAAGCTCTCTGGGACAACGACCCTGCCCTGGAAAGCCCTTCCTCAAGTCTCTCCTCCCAGAGTTACCCGACGGCAGAATTCACCATCCTGCTCCAAGCTACCAGCGTTCTTCCCACGGTCCTCCCCTCTCCCCATACCCGAGCCCGCTCTTTTGAACTAAGCAAGCCGCGCACACACGGTAATTATTTCAGACAAGAAGAAACAGATGCCACAGTCCCTTTCTTTCCAGAAAAAGCACGCACACACACACACACACATCCTTATTTTAAAGCGTAAGATCCGGACCATCCCTGCGTGTGTGCACACCAGCATTCATACCTACAATAAGACCCCTAAATCCCACAGCCATCCAGCAGATGCTGAACGAAGCCACAGCTCCCGTACATCGTCCCAAAGCCGCAGTTTGCCCCGGGAAAGGACGCCCAGGACGCGCCGGGGTTCCCGTGCTCGGCACCCGCACCCCGGCACCGCCGCTCCCTAACCGCAAAGGACCCGGCGCCGAACCCCCGTTACCCCAACACCTCCGCAGGACAAAGGGGCCCGGTCCGGTCCGGTCCGGTCCGGCGGTGGGTGCCGATGGAGCCGTACCTGTGCCGCCCAAGGGCGCTGCCCGCCGTGCCGAGGCAGCCGCCGGCAGTCGCTGCCCTACCGAGGCGGTGCGGAGCGGGGCACAGCCCCGGCCCCTCCCCGCCCGCACCCGGTAGGGGCGGAGGCGTCGCCGCCCTCCCCGGCCCCGGTCCCGGTCCCGGCCCCGGTCCCGGCCCCGCAGCGCCGCCCGGCGGGCACCGCTCCCTGCGCCGGAGGCTGCCCGGGCGCCCGTCGGGGGAGCCCAGCCCCGCAGCCCTGCTCGGCGCCAGGGCCGGTTCTCTCCAGGCATAGTCCTCCAGTGCCGTGAGCTGTGAGGGATGCTTGCGCCCCTCCACGTGCGGCTTACCCCGGTGTTAATCTTGTCCCCTGCACACTTCACCCTCAGCCTTCAGAAACTAACCAAAAAACGAGAAACTGACCCAAGTAACGAGTGATAGGGCAAGAGGAAACGGCCTCGAGCTGCACCGGGGGAGGTGTAGATTGGAGCTTCGGAACAATTTCTTCACAGGAAGGATGATCAGGCGTCGGAACAGGCTGCCCAGGGAAGCGGTGGAATCGCTGTCCCTGGAAGCGTTCAAAAGCCGCATAGCCGAGGCCCTTAGTGACATGGTTTAGTGGCGGACTGGGGTAATTGTTGGACTCGATGATCTTAAAGGTCTTTTCCAGCCTAGCTGATTCTATGATTCTACGTCTAACATCCCCACCGGGATTCTTGCAAGATCGTTTTCGGCACCTCCTGAAAACATGCCAGCATTTTAAATGTAAGCATTCAAAAGTATTTACAGCAGGCTTTGGAGTAACACATCTTATCTGCGCAGCCCTGCCCCTGATAAGCACATAAGCCATCAACAATGTAGAGCGACTGCCCCATTGTGTAAAAAAGAGGGAAAGAAAGGAAAAGCCCCAAGGGCTGTGTTCACACTGTGTGGTAATTCTCTGGATTGAAACCGGGTCTGTGGCAGAGGTTTCTCCCCACCCCCAAAAACCTCCCCAGTTGAGGCAGGGCAGTATTTAGGTTTACAGATCACACTTACACCTTTCCAGCAAAATACCCCCCGATGAAGAGTTTCACTGCATGTGCTTTTCCTAATGAACCAACCCATGTTATCTCATTGTTATTATTTTCATGTTTAAAAGTAGGCTCTTTGCAAGCTGGGTTGTTTTTAAACAACAACAAGCTTCAACTCAACTACAAGCTAACCCCGTGTTGGACAGGTAACAGCGAAGAGGATCTCTGCTGGCACACACCAGAACTCTGCACAGTATGTGGAAGAAATGCAGCGTACATCACTAGGTTCAATACGATCAGAAACATGCAGTGAATATGCAAAATGCATTTTTAAGGCCCTTGTTAAAACACTTCAGTTATTTCAAGGTGAATTCATAACTCACCACTATTTTATTACCTGGAGATTTTCAGAGCAGATGCTTAGCTCCTAAGATTTGTCTCACCCTCTCATTTTTAATCTGTAAAAGTAACGACTGCTTTCACTAGAAGTGGTCAAAACCTGCTTCAACAAAATACTTCCCTCGCTGAAAAACTTAAGGCTTGGTTAAAACTCAGAAACAGTGACACTGTGATGCAGGTATTGTCAGGAAGGTAATTTAGGTTTGGAGTGGTTTGAAAGAGGCAAGAACTATGCCTGAGTAGCACCATGACTCCATCCTTTTGCCCTGTTCTTCATTCAGGTTAACACTTTTCTTGCTGTTCTGTGACTTAGTTATTGCATTCTTTCCCAATTAATGAAGAAAAAGAAGTACTTTATTTTTACTCCATATCTAAATGAAAACTGAATTCAGATTTTTGTAAGGAAAGCAGTCACTGTCCAGCCAATGCTATTTACCAAAACTGCACCCAGAACATTAAGTAGCATCACAAGGCAGCCACTGCAAACATTGCACAAATTATCTATTGCAACCTTACACATGAAAATTATTAAAACTTATTGCATTGGCATGAAAATCAACATCTTCTACCTCAGAAGTTAAAATTCCCCATTTCATCCAAAGAGAAGCATCAACGCAGGACAAAAGCAGTGTAGCTTTCCTGCCACAGTCTTACCGATGTGGTTCAAAAGGGTTAACAGTGGTAACTTCTCAGCCACACTCTTTGTGCCTCTTTGGTGCTTAGATTCCTGTAAATAACAACGTCCATCCGTAACAGCTGGTGGTATTTCGTAGCATTTATAACGTGGATAATAATTAGCATCCTTGTGAAGGTGCCTTGTCCTCCAGGAAACAAACCACAACTATCCAGAGTTCTTCCCTAGTCTTCCAGCACCCTGTTCCCACCTTGTTTCAGCTCTGTGTGAAAGAAGATATCTCATCATCCCATCTTTATTCTGAGGCACTTTTAGATTCTTGCTCTTATACAATGTGAATTAGAAGCCTATCACTGGAGCACTAACCATACAAAGACAGTCTGAGAGAGCTAGACTTGTTCAGCCTGAAGAAGAGAAGGCTCCAGGGAAACCTCATTGGTGCCTCCCACTACCTAAAGGGAGCCTAACAAGAAACATGCAGAGGAAGTTTTTATAAGGAATGTAGGGGTAGGATGGGGGGCAACGTTTTTAAACTGAAAGAAGGGTGATTTATGTTAGATACAAGGAAGAAATTCCCTGTGAGGGTGGTGAGGCACTGGAAAAGGTTGCCCAGAGGAGCTGTGTCTGCCCCATGCCTGGCAGTATTCAAGGCCAGGTTGAATGGGGTTGGAGCAACCTGAGCTAGTGGAAGATGTCCCTGCCCATGGCAGGGGGTTTAAGGTCCTTTCCAACCCAAACCATTCTATGATTCTTTTTACTACGTCTACTGGGCTACCATAATTACCACCGGCACAAATCTGCAGTAAATGTAAAAAAAATTAATTTAAAATAAGCTAAAAGAGGTACAGGCAGATAGCAAGAATTCTTTTCTTCTGGAAATACCACATTTCTTAAAGCCAAATGGTGAAAGCATATCAGTTATCAGGGATAATCAGCATTCAACACACATTCAGGTCTCTTTTGAACATTAGTTAACCTAGAGGATATTTAAGAGGAATTTCCAGCTACTGAACCATTAAATGTGCTTTCTTTAGCACACACGTACGTCACTCTGAAAGGGCAGAGGCTTCATTTGGCAAGAGCCTACAGCAATTTCAGAGAGAAAATGGGAATGTGGCTGCATCCCTGTTTCGCAGTTCCCAAATCACGGCCTCGCCAGAAGCTGTGGCAGACATCCTTGTCCATCAGAGCACTTTAGGAGCTGCTTATTTACAGATGACCATTTTTTGTTTTCCTTTCCTTTTTTTGGACATTTCCACAGGGTGGACACTACCCCTTCTTGATTACAGCCTACAGCTTCACAAGCCAAGCAAGTCACACACAAACCCAACTGTAAAACCAGCTGTTGCTAAGACTGCAAGGGCAAAACTGTGGCGTTTCATGATCCCATTTAGACTGGCAACCCACGAATCAAACACAAACCAGCCCTTGCATTTGTCTATGACAGTCCGTGGCAATCAGAAGAGCACTAGTTAATGGCTAGAAGTACCTCCTAGCCAAGCTTGCCTAGAAAAGCAGGCAAAGAACAGCTGAGCCAGGCACTTCAGAGAGCAAAACCAGAAGTACTGTGAACCGTATTTGTACTGCCTGTCAGGAACTGCAGCAAGGCAGGATAGTAATCTAGTCTCAGTTGTGTCCATGAAGTAGCTCACTAGAAATACAGAAACACCTGACATTATTAGATAAAATTGGATGGGAGAGTGAAGCACTCTCAAATGAATTCAGTTGGTTAAATTTAAATGCCGCAATTAAAAAATTAATACTTGAGACAAATATTCTTATCTATAACGTAAAATCTGCTTTCAGTAGTTGCAAGAAAAAAAAGGAGAGAAAACAAAATAAAACCAATCGTTTTTCTTAATATTTCTTTCAGCCACCAAAGATAGCTACTGATTGATGTGACTTATTATTTCATATTGTTTGGATATGCAATTCTCATATATGGAGAGATGAATTAAGTGAGTTCAAATTATTCCTATTTATGAATGAGGAAACTGAGTCACCAAGAATAAAATAAAACTATAAAATAAATAAAATAATAAATAAAATAAAATAAAATAAATAAAATAAAATAATAAAATAAAATGAAATAAAAAATAAAATAAAATAAAATAAAATAAAATAAAATAAAATAAAATAAAATAAAATAAAATAAAATAAAATA